>JANHAO010015091.1:0-15002 GCA_026873985.1 Saraca asoca | reverse complement strand
AAATAAGCACAGATCATGCTAAGATAATCACATGTCTAATTTGCTAAAGCTCCTGAAAGCTGAAAGTACCACACCCAACTGACCTATTGAGTTGATATGCATTCTAAACTCAAGGGACTAAACAATTCTATTCTCTCTTTATCTATTCTGAACTAGCCACATGATTTCAGGAGCCACTGCTCAATACCATAATACCTATCCCTCCAAAAGAAATTTTTTGGATGATAAACAGAAGACACAGATATAACCCAATGATAATTAACAATAATTATGTCCCTAGAAGTCAAATATCATAAGTGCAGTCGGATCACCTATATATCAAAGGAAAATACAAGTTTATTCATGTATGCAATTCCTAAAAGGCATAATCTCGAGCATTCCCAACTAAATAAGTATAACAAATGTCTTATAATTTTACAAAATCTTAAGAAAAATGCATTTACCTGAGATCCGCCGTCACCGATCTGGTTTTCCTGCGATTTCTTTTCTTAGATTTTGTTCTTTGAGAGAGAGCGAGAGATGGGGAAAGAAGAGAGATCGAGAGAGCGAGAGATGGGAAAAGAAGAGAGATCGAGAGATGGGGAAAAAGGACAGTAACCTGATCGGGCAGCGTAGCTAGGAAAAAGAGAAAGGGAGAAAAAAATATCTGAAAATGGCCAGCGTTTGTGGTCAAAATGCTGGTAAAAGTATGGAATTGCCAGCGTTTAAAAAAAAACGCTGGAAAAAGTCTTGAATTGGCAGCGTTTCCCAAATAAATGCTGGTAAAAGTTTGGAATTACCAGCGTTTATATAAATGTTGTCAACTTAATGCTCGGAATTTAAAAAATAAATTTTGTGCCAGCGTTTGCCACAAATGCTGGTAAAACCCAAAAATTTTGTAGTGATAGCTTTCAGGGACTAAATTGTAATTTAGTAAAATTACATGAGGCAAAACTACAATTTACAAAAACTATAGGGGTTATCTTGCAAATATGAAAAATAGTTTTTCATTTAAGTGAAATGTCATCGTTTTGGCTATTTGACAACTGGATCAAAATGATGTCGTTTTGCATTAGGTGGTTATATGACAGCCAGACCAAAACGATGCCATTTTGGCTCGTCTTTATCTAGCCAAAATTGGCCAGAAACAGCCTGAGGAAGAGGATAGCACTGTGGGATGGTGAATGCCTCCAGAGCTCTACTGCAGCTCAATTTTGGTCCATTTAGCTCCACAACTTGCTAGCACTTAGAATGGAGCTGTAGCGGCCATTGGATGGCATTTTCCAGCTTGGATCACCGGTGGAGGTAGGACATTTGAACTGCTATGGTGACCAGCCATTCTGTTTCGCTTGAGATAGAATTAAAGGTTGGTTTATCTCTCTCTTACTTTTAATTTGATGTATTTGTAATTTAACACCTTAACCCAATGAGATCCAAGATGGGTTTGTTTGGCCTTTTGAAAATTTTTTGAAATTTTTGGCCTCCAATGGCATGTGATGCTCCAAGCAAACCCAACATGAAGAACAAGAGCAAACAGAGTTTGCAACTCAACAAGTTCATCGGTCAACTCAGGAGAGGAGAGAACCAGCTTGGCACTTAGATTACATTATGGAGGGAAATGTTGCATACTATCTACTAACAGAAAATGGAGAGTCATCAACTTTCCATGAGGCTACAAAAAGTCAAGAAGCTTCTTCGCGGTTGACAACAATGCAAGAAGAAATTGAAGCTCTCCATGAAAACAAAACATGGGATCTTGTTCCACTACCACAGGGAAGGAAGGCCATCAGGAACAAATGGGTCTACAAGATCAAACGAGATGGCATTGACCAAGTGTAGTGGTATTATGCTAGATTAGTGATGAAAGGCTTTGCTCAAAAAGAAGGTATTGACTTTAACAAGATATTTTCTCCTGTTATTCGACTTACAAAAGTTCGAGTGGTCTTGCCAATGTGTGCTACTTTTAACTTGTGCTTATAGCAGTTGGATGTGAAAACTGCATTCCTTCATAGAAAATTTTAAGAAGAGATTTACATGCTTGAACCATAAGGTTTTGAAGAAAAAAGAAAAGAGAATTTTGTTTGCAAGTTGAACAAATCTCTATACAATCTCAAATAGGCACCTAAATGTTGGTATATGAGATTTGATTCATTCATAATGAGCCTTGGATACAATAAACTTAGTTTAGATCCTTGTGCCTACTAAAAGAGGTTTGGTGATGGTGATTTCATTATTCTGCTGTTATATGTTGATGACATGCTAGTAGCTAGCCCTAATAAAGATCATATCGCAGACTTGAAGGCACAATTGGCAAGGGAGTTTGAAATGAAGGACTTGGGACCGCAAACAAGATTCTAGGGATGCAAATTTATCGAGACAGAAATAATAGGAAGATTCGACTTTCTTAGAAAAATTTTAAGGAAACTTCGGCAGTGCTTCAACATGCAAGATTGTAAGCCAATTTCTACCCCACTTCCTATTAATTTCAAGTTATCTTCAAGTATGAGTCCTTGCAATGAAGTAGAAAGGATAGAAATGTCTCAAGTACTATATGCATCAATAATGGGTAGCTTAATGTTCACTATGGTATGCATAAGACCAAACATTGCTCAGGCAGCGGGAGCAGTTAGTTAATACAAGGCAAATCTTGGTAAAGAGCATTGGAGTGCTATAAAGAGGATTCTAAGATATGTTAAGGGTACCTTAAATGCTGCATTATGTTATGGAGGATAAGACTTTACTATCAAAGGCTATGTTGGTTCTGATTATGCAGGGGATCTTGAGAAAAGCAAGTCCACCTCAGGTTTTGTGTTTACTCTTGTTGTTGTATGCTGGGTTTCAAAACTGCAATCTATTATAGCTATTTCTATGACAGAAGCAGAATATGTTGCAGCTACCTATGCTAGCAAAGAGGCGATCTAGCTACAAATGTTAATAGAGGAGCTTGGACACAAACTAGAGAAGATTGCTCTATTTTATGATAGTCAAAGCACTTTGCACTTAGCAAAGAATCCGGCATTCCACCCAAAGATGAAGCACATTAGAGTACAATATCATTTTGTATGAGAGAAGGTGGAAGAAGAAAGTGTAGATATTCAGAGAATCTATACTAAGAACAACCTTGCAGATATGTTAACAAAGCCAATATATACTGACATATTTATATGGTGTTGGTCCTCTTTTAGCTTAGTGAAGATGTAAGTGGCAAGAAATGACAAATATAGGAAGGATAGAAGAACTGTACTATAAAAGTGTTTTTAAGTGGGAGAATATTGCTGGTCAAAGCAAGTGTTAGAAAAGTAAAGCCACTTTTTGGGAAAAGGCAACATTGTTGGAAAAAGGAAAACTTGTTAGTAAAAGGCAAAAACTTAAGAAATGATCAAAGTTCCAAAACAATGTTCTTTAATTTGGTAGATAGGCATTAATGGAGGTGATTGGAAATAAATATGGTGGTTAGTAGGTAGGTATTAATAAAGAGTTAAAATTTAGATAGTGAGCATGACTATAAATATATAATCTCTTATCCCTTTTTTTGTATCCCAATTTGTGAGTATTTCTCCTATTATAAAAGAGAAATTATAATTCCTTTTGTTCTAGTAAAATTTCTTCTTTACTCTACTAGTTTTTACTTCAGTTGCAGTCTATACTTCATACCACTACTTCCTAACACCTAATGCGGCAATTGAGGGCCTCTTTGATTTTTTTATTATTATTTCATTTATTTACTTTGCAAAGGGATTAGTAGGTGTTTGTGAATACAGGAAATAGAAAAGTGTGCTAATATATTGGGTCTCCATAGCTTGAGATTGGTTGTTGAAGCGTTGGGTTATCTTGTGTTTATTGACATGAGGATTTCACTAACCTGAAAATGATGTGTGCGCATGGACTTTGTACAATAGAAATATAGATATAGATTCCACCTATAGGAGTTAGCTACGTGTTTTTAGTGTGTGAGGACTATATGTAATTGTGCACATTGTAGAGTGTTTAGATTTCATAGTCATAAAAAAGAAATCACATTTCTGATTTCATATAAAACATAAGGCTGTGAATTTGAATTCTCCTAACAGTATTCTTTAATACATTGTTTAGAATTAATTTTTTTTAGAATTGAATTTATTTTGATAGAAATAATTTCTCAATGAATTCTATTGTTTAAAAAATATGTAAAAAAAATAATGATTTCAATTCATTTGTAAATAAATTTACTTGTTTGAAACACATTAGAAAATGAATGAAATCTAATTAGAATCTAAATTTTGACAGTATATGGTAAATAAAATATTAGAATGAGAGTAAATTTTTTTACATAACATATATTTTATGTGAAATTAATGAAATAAATTTAAGTGATCATAAATTGAATAGATTTTATAATGGTACAAATGTAATTATAATATTTATAAATAAAATGAAATTATCATAAACTTAAAGGGAAATGCTATGGAAGCTCAACCTCTTAAAAGGTTGAGTATTTTTATTGTTAAATTATTTTTTTTTTTAAATTTCAAAGCAAATAAGTTAAACAAAAACCATAAATTTCAATAAAAAAGGGGCAATCGAATAGTTGAAAACACTTAATCTTCTAAAAGCTGGAGCTTCTCCTAGAATTATCCAAACTTAAATACAAACATAATTTAAAAAGGAAATTAATTTGAAAGGGAAATAAAATTTTGTTTTTAAATATTTCAAATGGTAAAACGCTTTCTAACAATCCCAGTGAGTAAGGATGGCTTCCGAAATTTTGATACCACTTGTTAGAATCCAATCCATATATACTCCTTGCGCACATGTAAAAAGAGTTTTCATATATTTTACACTAATTTATTTAAAAAAAAAAAGAAAAAATAAGATAGATTTCACTCCAAGAGCCGCTACTAGTATTTGTGTGGACTGTGAACTAAATGCGCGACTGGAGTTCTATTTAGCGTTGTCTTTGGTCCTGTCACATTATAATCAATCGTGAAACTGAATCTATAAGTTATTAACAAAAATAAAAAGAAGAAGAAAATAAAAATCCACAAAGCAAAGCTAGACAGTGCAAATTAAGGGCTAAGGAAAAATTATTCGAGACATCGAAATAAAATTATAGGAAGAAGCTTTTATATGTATTTAAAGATGTTGCAAATTTTGTTTAAAATTTATTTCATATAAGTTACATTAATTATTTATGAATATAAAGCCTAGGTATTCTTTAACAAAAAGAGATAAATTCTTTTTAACTTTCTTTAAAATTTTCTTGTAATAAATAAAAAAATTGTAATTTTACATTTGCAAAAGTTGCTTGTTATATATATATATATAATTTTTCTTATTTAAAGTG
This sequence comes from Saraca asoca, assembly GCA_026873985.1. Taxonomy (NCBI): domain Eukaryota; kingdom Viridiplantae; phylum Streptophyta; class Magnoliopsida; order Fabales; family Fabaceae; genus Saraca; species Saraca asoca. Next base: position 9,700 of record JANHAO010015091.1, on the reverse strand, counting down.
TGATTTTATTAAATACATAAAAATAGTGAATTATCTGATGGGTTTCTTTTTATGACAAAAATAAATATTATACTAAAAAAAAATCAAGGCACAAACTGGAATAAGGCCTCGCATTGTAATTTGTGTAAGTAAAAATAGGATTGATAGAGGACGAGGCTACTCTTATCCAAGAGGATGGTGAAAAATGGTGAATCGGATATCTTCAACACGAATGCTGACGGTTAACAATCTATGACTAACAGCCTCTAATATGGCTGTACAAGAAGCTTCTATTAAGGAACTAAAGTAGTAGAAGCATTAGATCAGACAAAAGGTATGAAAGAGAATAAAAATAAGCGAGTGCAAAAGATTCCATTTCTGTCTAAAATGGAGACAATGAAATTACAACTTGAGAAAGTAAACCCCCTTATAAAAAAAAAAAAAAAAAAAAAAAACAGAGAGACCTTTAGCTTTTACAAGTGGACTACAAAACTAGCTGTATCAAACAAAAAGGTGACATTGAATAGTCATTACAAATTTATAAGTCACGGTTAAAAAGGATAAAAATTTAAAGGAAAGCATTACCTGTTTAAGAAGCTATGCCCAAATATAAGAACAGAACGAACTTGTGCATGTGGTACAGCTCCCAACATTTCAATTCGATCCTGAAGGGAATGCTTTTCTCTCATCTCTTCCAACCACACATGCTTAGGTCCATCACCTCCAATAATAAAGCGAACCTTCAAGTGTATATAAAAGTTATTGGCGTAAATGCAAAACCAATAAATGCATGATAAATATGGCAGTGTCGGCAGCACCTTTTTCGGTGGTAGACCTGAACGCAACAGTGTTTTCCTTGCTTGTATGAGAAACACATATGGCTTGACTCACATCAGCCATGGTAAACTACAAAACCTTGTTCATATGGATGCTGCCAACATCAGAAAAACTATACAGTGAATGATCTGTAAAGAGAACCTTGTATCGGATAGTTCTTGCTTGCACAAGGACTTCATGACACAATGCTGAGAAAGCTTAATGTCCATGTACTATAGTTATTCGTTCTACAATGAATATAGTCCTTGTAATTGGTAGTAACCCATATAAGGTTGGAAATGTATATTGCATTAAGAATGGTCTCCATTGCACATTACAATAACCACAATATAAGCTATAAGGAACTGATGAAGTTGCAGACTAGACATTCCTTCCCAGAACCAAATTATTAGCATGAAAGAATGAAATTGACATATGAAAGCAAAAATGAGACAAAAGAAATTGATCTAAAATAAAAGTCTTGGATGAGTAGCAGAAGTGAGGGAGACTTGTATTGAACTAATTAATGAGCTTCTTCTTTAGCTTCCATTTAGAGGATGAAATTTAAAGGTAAAAACAATTTTTATGAGCACTCTCCAATTGTTAGCTAAGGGAAAAAGTAGCACATATCTTAGTTGTTAGTTGTTACAAGTATCTGTAGTCCAACTGTTTTTCAATCAATGCCCGAATGATATCAAGAGCCTAAGAACAGGGCAAATCCACAAATTCATTTTTATTCTCTGACCTTATGACCTAACTTTAGCAAGCATTGTGAGAGATAATATATCTGTCTCTCCTCTTCCAATAATTCACAAATGGACTAGAAATATCATAATTAATTTTAAAAAATTAACATCCATTGAGATCCTTTCTTATAGAAGAGAGCCAAAAAGAGTAAATCTCCGATTCTAATTTTAACCACCATTAATATTCAATATAAAAAATTAACTAAATCAATATATTAATAGATGGCTAAAAATTTAACAATCAAAATGAGAAAAGAAAACATATTTTAAAAATATTATGATACATATTAGAAGAGCAGCAATGAGCGTTACAGGCACTGCAAAAAAAAAAAAAAAAGGCATAGTAATTAACTCACTAACTTCAATAGAGAATTGGAGAAAACACCAAAGAGAGTCATAAAAATTAATCCTTTTAATACAAAATAAGGGAATTAGACAAAAATTCTGATCACAACGTTCAATGTCCAAAACTAAATGCATCTGGAAGCTAAGCCACCTAAGTGACAGAAACATAGAAGCTTTCTTTAATAGAACTTAGCTAAATATATTTAAAAGAAAAAAAAAACATTTACAAAATAGACTCTCCATTAGAAATATGACAAAAAATCGATAATCAATGATTTTGATTGGAACATCACTCACACCCATAATTTGTAGTTAAAACATTTGAAGTAATCTGAACGAAAAACTGAGATTGTGAATTGAAGTCAGAATTGAGAAGAGAGAGGATCTTACAACAAAAACTATACCAAAATGAGTGAAAAAGTTTCCCTAAGATATTGTACTGAATACGTATAGTAGGAGCTTTGAGGTAGGCGCAGAGTTGCGGAAGGAGGTACCTCATGGCCGACGACAGATCTTAACGTTACTAGAACGAGAGGAGTCCTTGAAACTGATCGTGAAATTGTTCTCTTTGTCAAAGCAATTAGGCTGAAACTATCCTTTGGGCTTCAGTTGTAAACGTTAAGCGACGACCCAAATCACCCAAATAAAACTGTCAAAGAAGCCTTATTGTTGAAGTCCAAATGATCCTAGTTAGACATTTCAACCCGGTTTTTTCTACTGTTAATTACAGATGTCACAAAATAAGTGTTGGAAAAAGAGTATTTTCTTGTAGTGTATATTTGTAAATAAAAAATTATATAATAGTATAAGTATAAACTTTATGCAAACTTATTACAAACTTTATAATAACATGAATATAAGTACATAAAATGTTCTATAAACTTAATTAAAAAAGTATAAACATGTATAAAATATATAAGAATTACATAATACTATATAAATTATGAACTAAAATTTAGATTAACATAATTGGAATTATGTGACAGAAAAATGATACTATTATTGATGTTATATATAGTCAAAGACTAAATTATTAATTTATTATTTTTAAATTAACTCCTCACAATTCATTTTTAATTGTAAGTATAAAAACTATTGGATAGATGATTGCCTAATTATTTTAAACAAGAAATTAAGTAAAAGACTTTTAACAATAAATTTTACAAGAAGACATTAAGGTCCATTTGTTGCACTAGAAACAATTTAAATATAAGTATTTTTATAAGACAAGGCAACCCACACTCAAGAGAGGATGAATTAGGTTTTTTGAAAAATTATATACATTTTAGTATTCTCTTTCAAAATCTTGTGATTTTGGAAAGTTATGATATGGATTTAACTCAAACTAACCCAAGATAGTTAGAATAAGATGTTTACACACATGATATAACAAATCAAAACACTTGTGCAAAGCAACTCATTTAACTATGGAAAGGCAAGGTATCAATGACCACATACAAAGATAGAAAAGGACTTCATTCAAAGAGACCAATTTCCAAGCAAGAAGATAAAAAATGAAGCACAAACAACTCAACAAATTTCAACAATAAAAATAGAGCAAGGAAATATCTCATACACCAGCAAGACCAAAGGTAGATAATATAATGTAAATTGGGGGAAAATAAAGATAGGAGGGATAGAGAAATTCCAACTTAAGATTTATAGTGGTTCCCCCTTCAAAAATAATCTTCAAGGCATATATCTACTTCCAAGCTCTCAGCCAAGCTTGAATCCACTAAAATTAGCAATCCCTCTAAGTTTAGGTAGGCACAAGGAGAAGCCTTTTACAATGATTGCTCACCCATAATCAAAATCCTTTTTTGAGAAGCTCAACCACTCACTCAAAAGGAGAAAATAAAGAGCATAGCCACTTTTTCAACCTAGGTAAGGTTACCCCTAGGAAACCCAATAGCTTTTGAAAGTCATGATAGAAAAATTTTAAAAACTCTGAAGTTTGGATTACAAAATTAAAGCCCAATAGATAAGGAATCAATCAAATCTAGCTCATATCAAAAAATTTAGATAAAGAGTTAAAACACAGATGAAAGAGAATGTTTGCCCTTTAAGAGTTAGAATTTGGTTATTGAGAAAATGTGTGAAATGAGTGTTTATAATAAATGAAATCACACTTTAAAAAAACTAGTTGTTATGTGCAAATATGGATGTGTGATCATGATCACCAGTTCAAATTTTGAAAATTGAGTAGAATCATGATCAGAATTGCAAGATTCAATTGTGAAAGATTCAATTCTGATTGCATCAATGCAATGCAGAATTCAAGTCTGCTCAACAAAGATTACAAACTGTTAGTCAACCGGTATAGTTCTTGCCCCCCAAACTACTTTCAGACATTAAGGAAGCTAAAGAGGATGGTAAAGAGGAAGAAAAACAATAACATGTAATGTTTTTAATGTGGTTCGGCCAAATCTAGATGGTACCAAACCCTACATCCACAGTGCTTTCTTCTATTAATCTAATGAGAATTTTATAGAGTTTTACTACAACTATCTCTACTTGTTCTACAAGAGATGCTCCATCTCTTATTTATAGAAGTTGGGAGGTTGCAATAGTAATTTTACATATAACAAATATATCATTATAAGCATTAAATGTACAAGACATGTAATCTCTTGCAAATTGGCTTTTGCAGGTTGCTTTCTATGCGGTGAGCCCCTCTTGTTTGCTAGGACTAAGGTCTAACATAGGCTTTTCTAGAGTTCTTATCTTGTTGAGCTCTTATTTGAGCAATGCTTCTTCTCACGAGCCGACTTTCTGGGCTTGAGGTCATTATTGATCTCCAACCAATGAAGATGGGCAATAACACAAGATTTGATGCATTTATTTTTCCTCATACTTAGCATTTTAAGGGCTTAAATGTCATGTTTCCAGTTGTGTTAATATGTATTTGTGATTCTATGTCAATTGGAATCAAATTGCAAATTTCTGCATTTTTAGCCATAATTGAGCAGTTTCTATAATTCTAGCATAACTTGGGCTATACTTGTCCAATTGATGTGATTTTATCTTGTAGGAAAGCTAAGAGATAGTTCTACAACTCTTATTAGGACTACAAGAGTTGAATCCATCATTTAGTTATCTGAATTTGGAGATGAAGTTACTACCAAAATACTGTCTCTCAGGCAGCCGACCTTCATGCATTTAGAAGACAATATCTTGAGCTAGGAAGGTCCGAATGGGGTGAAACTAAGCCCAATTGGAAGCTAAGACATAATGCCATAACTTTCATATAGACTTCTTGAGTTGAATGAATCATTTTGGGCATCAAAACTAGGCTACAACAGAGAGGCAGATCTCCTGAAATTGGGTCGATGCAGAATTGGTTTTTAAGGCCCCAATTGATATGAATTTTTAAGCCCATTGCAAAATCCTTTGCCCAAGCCCGACTTTAGCCAGCTGGAGACACAAAAAAGAGAAGAAAAAGAAGAGGAAGTGATCTACAAAAGGAGTTGAACATGTAGAGAGTGGCAGAGAAAAAATCCAATCAGCAATTAATTCTTAACTACTCCCACTCAGCTTCCTTTTCTTTACCCGGGTACAACCAATTGTAAAGGGATCTTCTTCATTGAGTTTTTCACTTGTTTTTAACTTAGTTTTAGGGCAGCATTTCGGGACGTAAAGAGAAAATTTTGCTCTCCCTTCTTTCTTCCTTTTTTTCTAGTGTTTTTTCGGCCTCCATGGAAGGCTAGTGTTGTAACCAGTCCAAGGGGCTGCTGACTTGCTACATCAATGCTGAGATCTTGAGATTTTCTTACTACATTCCATTATTAGTTAGTTCTTTCCATTTCCCTCTCTATTTTGCTATGAATGTTTTAGTTAAATGGCTTCATTTGATTTAGGTATTATATGATTGTTGCTTAATGATCATCTTAGGAAGAGGATAAGAAAACTAAGCAATTTTATCAAGCTTTTGATGGATTGTCTTGCCGGATGAATCTAGATTTCTTAGGATAGATTTATTAATCATTTCAAGGATTCTTGTTATGATCAACAATAATTGAATGAATGTTTCGTGATTTAGGAAGCATTGAACTCAAGTTTAGCTAGTTGCCATAGCTGGTTGCATGTTTTTGTTAGTGTAGTTAGTTTTTGGTGTAGTTTAGCTTAGCTTTAATTCTGCCAAACCCCCTACCTGAATTTAACTCCTAATATCATTCATAATATCATCCTAAAATGATTCTTGTGTTCAACCTGGGTTGCCTATACTACAAGTTAGTTTAAGTAGCTCCAATTTATAAATTATTAATTTGGTGGCCTCAACAAGCTTGCATCAAATTTTGGCGTTGTTACTGAGGACCATTTTGATTTTATCAACCATACTAGGAGTGTTTTAACATACTAACATCACTAATATTTTATTTTAGCAGCTGCCTTCTTTATTTTCCCCTATTTTTCGATTCTATTTTACCCCTTTTATAGTAGCACTATTCATTGCAAACCACTACCTTGGATTTGGCTGAAAATTGGTGGGCATATAGACAATATATTCCTGATCAGAAGTCATTGGCTTTGTAATGAGATCCCCCTATTTTTGCCAAATTCATTCATTTAGACTACTTTTTAAATTTTCTAAGATTTTTTATTTGATTTTTAAGTTCCCCGTATGTGTAGTTTTTGAGTGGTGGTGATCTAGCAATTTTTAAAATGTCTAGATAGGTCAATTAGACTTGTTTAGAGTGGTTTTTACCTTAGTTGTTGTGTTTTTGTGTTTATTGCTTTCTATCAGTGTTTTCAGCCTTTTTAGTGTGGTGTAAGTGTCTTCTACTGCATACCTTGCGTTCTTGCATCCTACATTTGCATTTCTACATCTTGCATGTATTTTTGCATTTGCATTTGCATTTTGCATGTTGCATATTGTGTTAAAGTGTTTCTGCTTCCCTATCATCATTTCAACCCTTTTAGTGTGTTGTATGTGTAGTGTAGTGTCATATATTACATTTCTAGTTTTCCTACACCCTGCACCCTGCATTTCTTGTTTTGAATGATTTTTAGTCTTAGTTGTTGTGTTGTTCTATTTTCTGGTGTCCTGTCATGTTTCAGCCTCTTATATGTAGAGTGTGTGTAGTGTAATGCCTCTTGATGCATATCTTGCATACAACTTTGCATCCTACATGCATTCTGCACCTTGCATGTAGTTCTGTATTTTGCATGTGCATGAGTCCTCCACTAGTAGATTAGTTGAAGAAAAAAAAAGAGACAACTAGTTTTGAAAGGATAGAGCATAGCCTTAATGAGTTAGCTTCCTTGGTGGAACAATGGACATTACATGTACAAGGACCTTCTCCAAGTTAGCCAATAGAGTCTTGTCCTACATTTCATCAAGAAGAAAATTTTTACCAAGCTCATCCTTCTTACCATCCAATAGACCAAGCTGCTGCAATAGAAAATTTTCCTGGTGGACATCCATATCACCAACAACCAGATCAACAACCATTCCACCAGTCCCAATATCCATATCAGCAACCATACCCTGCACCCCAACAACCATACTACCAATATCCATACCAACAGCCTTGTCAATGGTCATACCAGTAGCAATTCCAACAGCTAAACTAGCAACCAATGCATCAGCCAACCATACAGCAACCACAAGATCCAATACTTAGAAAATTTGAGCCAACATTGGAGGACTTTGTGAACCAAATGGAAACCAACAATGTAAGATTTTAGTAGCAAACAGAAGCCATTATACAGAACCTTAATGCCCAAATTTGAAAATTGGCTTCTTCATCCACTCAGTTACAACATGAGCAAAATGAGTAAGGTCCTAGCCAAATCTTGAAAAATCAGCAAACTGACCCCCAACCTTAACCAGCAATGGAGCATCCAATGGAGGAGCATTTTGCTTCTAGTTTAGACATATTTGTTGAAGACTTAGTTGAGGAATATTGTGATGATGAACTTCAAGCTAAATTCCCTGAATTATATGATTATGCTGACTGCCATTCATGTGATAAGTGTAATGGTGCTGTGTTGTGTAATGCTTGTGCTAAAATTGCTGAATTCTTGAAAAATGATGGCATTAGTATGGATCAAGCAGCAACACTAGAGAGTGCAGAACTTCAATCAGTAGAAGTGGTGCCAACTAGTACCTTCATTTCTTCCATAGTGCAACCATTCACATTGGAGCTGAAACCTCCCCCTAAACCTATCAATGATGCATCTTTGGAAGAAGATAAGAGGCTGCAAGTACTAATAGCAGACAACCCTCCTGTTGAACAAGAAGAAAATTTGCTGCCAATTCTAAGAAATTATAAGAGAAGCTGGTGGAAGCTAAAGAGAAATTGGTGGCAGCCCAAGAGACAATGCTGGAAATCTTACCCCATCACTTGGTGCTGCCAAGAACAATATTTGATTCTGGTGGCTGATGGAAGAAGTGATTTTGGAAGTAGCCCTGCATATCAACTCTCCAATTAGATAAGGTTATTTCTTACCCCTTCTCCTTTACTCACTTGTCCTAAATTTGCTATCATAATTGTTTTGATGGCTGCATTATAGACTTTGTGCTTACATTGAAGGCATTGTAAGATTTAAGTATTGGGGGGAGTTTTGATGTTTTGAGTTTGTTGTTGTGCCTTTAAAGTGTCATTTTTAATGAACAAACCAAAAATTTTTGTTGCATTCCATAAACCAGTATGCAAAAAATTTTAGAAACTAGAAACAATAATTCTATAGAAACCAAAATGCAGAATGTAGAAAAATTCTGCAGAAAACCAGAAAAAAAAATTTGAAAAAAAAATAAAAATTTTAGAAAACCATTTTTGTACCTTGTAGTTGTTCATAGATGATCAGTGTCTTTAGCCTTCAAATGAGTTGCAAGCGATTTTGATGGTTGCATAGCATTATGATTGATTTTAAATAGATGAGCTTGAACTTGATTAACATTGTGAAGATTTGAATTGTTTATGGAATTGATTTTGGTAGACAAACACTTTCTGAGCTTTTGAGCCATTGTTGAATATCCTAAGTAGAATTCTTCTTCTTTCTTATGTGTGACATTCTTTCATGGTTTTGTGCTCTAGTACTTGCTTCAATTCTTTTTGAGATTACATTGGCATGCATGCATAAAGATGATTAAGGCATTCTTTGTATCAGCCATTCTTATCCTTTAGGTTACCTTGCAATGATATACCATTGTCAAACCCCTTGAGCCTTCAATATTTAACCTTTCTTTTCTACCATCCTTCTAAACCAAGTTTGGGGGCAATGTGCTACAAATAGGCAAAGTTGTGACTCTTGGGAATGATCTAAAAGAGAGGGAAAAGGCAAAGTGTGGTTCATGATAATGGTCAAGAAAAAGGAAAGAAAAGAAGAAAAAAAAAGAGTGCTAAAACAGAAAAATGGAATTCTGCAGAATGCAGAAAACCAAAAAATAGAATGCAAAAAAATTCTATAGAATTCTGCAGAAATTCAAAAAAAAAAAGAAAAGGAGAAAAAGAAAAAGAGGTGGATTCTAAACCAAAAAATTCTGCATAATACCTCTCTTTGACATTAAATTGCCATATCCAAAGCCTTTCCCCCTTTCCTTTCTTGTCCCTTTGACCAAATTACAATCATGTTAAGTCATTTTGAATTAAGCAACGCATGCAAATTTTAGTAGTGGAGATTAGATGACAAGCAATTATATGGTAGTACATTTCCATGGAATGAATTAGGAGAAATACTTCCATCTTAAACACCATGAGAATTGTGAGGAGAGCTTCCTTGTGATGTCCACCAAATTGATCCATCTTTTGCTTAAGTAACTTGCTAATCTAGTTTGAGTTTTGATTTGAAAATTTGAGCTTAATGTTGCT
>JANHAO010015090.1:0-14992 GCA_026873985.1 Saraca asoca | reverse complement strand
CCTAATCGATTCGAACAAAGTTTCAAACATTCGATCAAAAAGTTGAATAAGCTAAACGTTCCAGAATCGATTTGCTAATTGATTCGCACGCATTACTCATCAACGAATCGATTACTTAATCGATTCTTCGTAAAATCGTTGCCTGTTTTTAATCGATTAGCAAATCGATTCAGATAAATTCCCCCTAACAACTTTCGGTTGGAAAAGCTTAAATATTTAAAGCATGAATCGATTCATGAATCGATTCATCAATGAAATTCAATGAAAACCGTTGCTTATTATGTGCAGAAAATGTTGTTTATTGTTGAAAAAACCATTGCCTATTTATTTTAAGCAACAATTTCTAAACATTATGAAATATTGAGGAACCGTTACAAAAAATAATAGATGAACCATTGCCTATAAGTGTGGATTAGGCAACGATTTTTTTGCCCATTGTAAGAAAACCTCAAAAAATCATTGCCTAAAATAATAGGCAACGGCCGATAAGGGAACAAATGAAAATCGTTGCCAATAGATTTAGGCAACGGTTTTGATGGTTTAGGCAACGGTTTTCAGCCATTGCCAAAGGCAGAAAATGTTGTAGTGTGTGACTATTTTATCTCTAAAATTTAGTACACAATTAAACATAATCAACACATAATTCATTTCAACCACACAACATTAATTATTAATAAAATTCAAAAAGAATAGTAGTTTTACTTAAGAATAAAGAGAGAATGAGACAAATAAGATTGGTTTGAACCATTGAGAGAGGGAGAATGAGAATGAGTTAAGCTTTTGTGGTTGGCAAGATAGTGAGAGGGAGAGTACCTTCGAATTGCCTGAGAAAGAAGGGATAGGACTAAGATTTCAAATCAATAAGAAAGCAAGAGTGACAATCATATCTATGAAAACCCTTTTTATAAATGGCAAACTTTTGATATTGATTTTTTAGGAAGAACTAATGTCAGATATCTAAAATGTATGTTGGTTGCTAATATTAACTAGACCTCGTTATTTTCTATATTGATTTTGTAAGACAACTGACGATTTAATTTTCATTTACCTGTGTAGTGCATTGCATCTCATTTGTTTTGAATTATTTTTGCCTATTTTGTTTTTAAATAATACATTACAATTTTTACAAATAAATTGCCTAAAGGCTAATTATTTTTTGAATTATTTTATCAATTAAATAATGCTTAAATTCTTAGATTATTTGTCCACTTAAATGATATTTAAATTATTGAATTATTTGATTGAGAATAGAAAAATTAATGATTAGAGAATAATGTTATTCATAAATAAAATTAGATAAAATAATTTTGAGTAATGCTTGTACAATAATTAAATAATTTGAAATTAATGACATTAATTTTTTGTAGTAACCGACATCTAAGGCATTAAGGATATCAATTTTGGTTAAAAAACTAACATCATTTCTCTTAACTCATCTTAAAAAAAAATAGATATCTAACAATTTTGGCTTTCTCGTTTACAAAAATCTACTGTAACCTACATTTTTCAGAACTTGTTGCTTGCTACATTTTTGCAGAAAATAACCATTCAACCAAAATTGTACATACATTTTATTGGTTTAACAAACAATTCAATATATTACAAAACAACAATGTTAAAATCAATACATTACGCTCCATTTTTAATAAAACCTACTATTTCCTACTTAATTTCATCAATTATTTTGTCAAAGTAAATAATATTTAAACCATTGGATTATTCTGCAATCTTAGTAAAATGGAGTTATTTAGCAAGGAATAGAAAACTTTATGATTAGAAAATAATTTTGTTCATAAATTATGTGTAGAATTCGGATCGTCCTTGATGAATCTGCGAATAGTCCAAGCATGGCAAAGACCCAACTCGAAGAATACTCAAATCACTATGCCTTTAGTTTGCGTCACAAAGTGACCTCCTCAGCTCAAGCTCATTCCTGATAGAATAGCTCGACCTCACCATCCCGAAGACAAGCACTTCCCCAGACTAAAGGATCTTCCCAGCAAGGCTCGGTCAGTGACCAGGGAGCTCACTAGATAGAAAACCAATTCATGTTTTGCCCAATGGACACACTGGGCCCATCTACAAGAGGTAATCTGCAGTAGTCGACTTGCAGGATTTAGTTTATTTGTCTTATCTTGTTGATTAAATGCCTAATGTAATAAATTTACTACATGTAAAATTAAGATTGTAACCTCCTCTCCTCTATAAATACAGGAAAGAGATGAATGTTAAAAAGGAGATACTTGCATACTGACACTCTATAGAATTACTCTAAGATTAATATACTACTATGGACGTAGGGTCCGCTTCTATTAGGATTTCGCTGAACCACATTAAAATCTTTATGCTTTCTTGTTGCTCTTTCCTCCTTTCTTATTGAATTTACTCATTTATTATCTTAGAACCAATTAACAGCTTAAGATCTCGAAAAAATCCCTCATTGGATGGAGCTTGGATTAGAACCAGATTCCACTGTTAACATTTTGGTGCCGTCTGTGGGGATCTCACCTATTCTGGTTCATTTCCTACTACGATAGCCAAGGGAAGAGCTACCAGACCTCTAAATGCATAGCTCAACCCTCTGGATGGGCATGTCTTAACAACAGATTCCTCCATTGCTCCCGCTATTGAAGTAACTACTAGCTTCCCCCCAACCAGTTCTGTTTGATTAATTGCCACTATCAACGGCATCGATGGAGTGCAGATTTGGCTCTAACGTCAGGAAAAACTAGAAAACATGATAGGAGAATTGACCAAAATAGTTACGATATTAGCACAAGGTGTACAAAGGCAAGCCGAAGACACAGCACTCGTGAATGTTCTCCAGTAGCAGTGAGTTGGAGTTTAGATAATTCCAACCAAGAGAATTCTTTGGCTCATTGCTCCCAAAGGCAAATCCCCAGTTGCAATCCTCGCGACGATAAGGACTAAGGACTTTAGTAATCATCTAGCTAACAATTTGGGGCGTGAGACCCATTGGTCGGAAAGTTATTTTAGAAAATAACTTAACTAGAGGAATGCCTTCAAGCTCTGAGTGATCGAGCTCGCTATAAAGAAAGGTCACCACTCTCCAAGGAGATCAAGACTTGAGCTGTCCCTCTCAAGCTTAAGGTCCCCATGATTCGGTTGTACAATGGGGACTTTGATCCTTTTGATCATCTGGACGCATTCAATATTCAAATGGACTTGCAAATGGCTGATCCCCTAATTAAATGCCAAGTTTTTCCGGCCACACTGGGAGGTGTACCTCAAGCTTCGTTTAAAAGTCTCCTAGCTTGCTCAATTTGTAGCTGGGAAGGCTACCAATAGAAGTTTATTGGCCAGTATCGAGCACTAAAGAGATAACTTGTGCCCCCTGTCATCTTGCCATGGTCTTTCAGCACAAGCATGAGTCACTAAAGGACTATATTGTTAGGTTCAGGCTTGAAGCTAATTCAATGGAGAATCCATCTGAAGAAACCATGCTGGCAACGATCTCCGTGGGACTCTACAAAGATGGAAAGTTATACAAGATTTTATACAAGTCCCCGATAAAAGACCTCACTGAGTTTTATGAGTGAGCTACTAAGCAGATCAAATCAGAAGAGACCTTCAGCTTGGAAAGGTCTGACAAGAAAGGTGAAAAGGTTAGTTCCTCCCATGGCAATAAGAGGGACGATATGGACCAGGGGGATCACTCCATTTAGCAGACTACAAAGAAGCCCAAGAGTCCTGGAGGTAAGCAACCTTAGCATTCTAACCGCCATGAGTAGTATAGCATCCTATCGGACTCCCAAGATAAATTCTACATGGCAAAAAGAGATAGGGAAGACTTCGGAAGGCTTAGACCCTTGAAAACCCCATTCAGGCAAAGGAATAGAGATGAGTTCTATACCTATCACAATGAGGCCGATCATGGGACCTTAAACTATTTGGCCCTTAGAGATGCATTTGAAGACCTAATTAGAAGGGGTCACTTAAGGGAGTACGTGATGCCATCAATCGGGTAGCGGTCCCAGCTTCCCCAACCAAATGATGGCTAAGAACCAGGGGCTTAGTTCGAATTATACATTGATAATGTATCTTAAATTCTATAAAGAATGTAAATGCCTTCCTCTGCTTTGTTCAAAGGTGTTTGCCAATTGGCTTGATGTTATTTTCTTCATCTCTTCATTTTTCCCTCTGCTATTAAGTGTTTCCAACTTCCCCAGCTTGCATGCAGTTAACTCTCTTAAGTATTTTGTGTAACTTTGTGTTGACCGCGACCTTTAGTCTAGTTGAGGCCCCCCAGAGCTCACACTAGAGATGAATTGACGAACATTATGCTAGCGTGACTATGTGCTCGCTAAGGTGCAGAGGCACTAAAAAACGCTCACTATGCGAATGTGGCTACATGCTTGTTGAGGTGCAGAGGTACTAAAAAACACTTACTATGCCAGTGCGGCTACGTGCTCACTGAGGTGCAAAGGCACTAAAAAACACTCACTATGCCTGCACAGATGTATGCTCGTTGAGGTGCAGAGGCACTCTTAAACACTTACCACTAGTGTGACTGCGTTTTCGTTGAAGTGTGAAGAATAGACGACCTAATTATTTGCCTAAGGCAATAACATCACTCTAGTTTGTAGCTCACATGTGAATGATTATTCGTAACTCTCATGTGACATTTTGATTATGCATAGTTCTTATGTCAATGGTTTATGTAACGCTCATGTACGAGGAGTATTGCTTATGACTATCGTGTTCAAGAAGGTTAGGCTGATTGGCTATTTGAGCTTATCATTGCAAGCTACAAAAGTTTGCCCAATTATAGATGCAGAAAATTAAAGATATACATTGAGATCACAAAGGAGATCTTATTCATTAAAAAGCCTCAACGAGGTAAAACTACATTAGAAAGTCAAAATACAAAAGGAAAAAGGCATACTAATTTTCTTCTAAGAAGAAGGACCAGCCACAGAGGGACAAACCCTTGCCGACTAAAGTTCACGAGCTCACCTAAGCCTTCAAAATTCTTCTGCCAGTGCCTTCCTCAGTAGCTAGCCCTTCCTCAACTTGACCCTTGCCAATGGAAAGGGAACGAACATTATTTCTCCTTATTTTTTCGGCCAAAGCTCTTCTCTGATTCACAAAGAGAACAACTTAAGAAATAGTAGGAGCCTGGTCGGCTGGGTGTAAAAACCTCACAGCGAAGCCAAGAAGACATAATCTGAGATTTATATGAGATCCCTCCATGTTATTGGAAAAGCTAAATCTTCTAAGTTCTTTATGCAGTAGACCATACACACCCCGGTGGAGAGCCAAAATGCCGAAAGTATTATAGGTTTATCTGGAATCTTCATAGTTTACTCAATGAAGAGGCAGAGAGGATTTCCTCTCCCTTAAATAAAGTCAAGTTTGGTTTCACCAAAGAGTCCAGATTAATCTCCCCAACCACCATCATTTATTACCTTAGAAAGCATTAAGGTTGACTCACCAATAATCATTAGACACGTGCCATTGGAAGGACAACCTAGAATAGATGAAACAACAGTCTCAAAGAAGACTTTGACTGAATGGATACCGAAAAGTCTCAACTCCTAGCCTGCGAAGTGAGCTGAGAGTTGAGGGGCTTATATTATGTGTAGAATTTGGATTGTCCTTGATGAACCTATGAATAGCCCAAGTGCAACAAAGACCTAGCTCAAAGAATACTCAAATCGCTATGCCTTTAGATCGCATCGCAAAATGACCTCCTCAGCTTGAGCTCGATCCAGATAGAATAAGCTCGAACTCGCCATCCTGAAGACAGGTACTTCCCCAGACCGAAGGATCTGGCCAGCAAGGCTTGGTCAGTAACCTGGGAGCTCACTAGACAGAAGACCAATTCATGTTCTACCCAATGAACACACGGAGCCCACTTGCAGGAGGCAATCTACAGTAGCTGACTTGCATGATTTAGTTTATCTATCCTGTCTTGTTTATTAAATGCCTAATGTAATAGATTTACTTCATGTAAAATTATAATTGCAACCTCTTCTCCTCTACAAATACAGGAAGGAGATGAATGTTAAAGAGGAGACGCTTGTATACTGACACTCTATAGAATTATTCTGAGATCAATATACTACCATGGACACAGAGTCCGATTCTGTCCAGATTTGGCTGAACCACATTAAAGTCTTTGTGCTTTTCTACTTCGCTTCCCTCTTTTCTTGCTGACTTTACTCATTTACTATCTTAGAACTAGTTAACAACTTGAGATTCCAAAAGAATCCTTCGTTGGCTGGAGCTTAGATTAGAATCAGATTCCACTATCAACATAAATAAAATTAAAAAAAATAATTTGAGTAAAGCTTGTACAAAAAAATTTCATATTTTTTACTCATAAATAGAAAACTAATTTGAAATTAATGATGTTAGCTTTTTTGTAGTAACTGACCTCTAAGGTGTTAAGAATGTTAGTTTTGGTTAAAAAATTGATGTCATTTCTCTTAAGTTGTTTTCTTTTTAAAAAAATAGACACTAATAATTTTGGCTTTTCCATTTTCAAAAACTTGTTGCAAGCCATATTTTTATAAAAACTTGCTACTAGCTACATTTTTTTAAAAAATAACCATGTAACAAAAATTGCACATACATTTTATTGGATCAATAAAAAGAAATTCAATACATTTCAAAATAACAATGTTATAATCAATACATTACACTCTGTTTCTATGCAATTATTCAACTAAATTGAGTAGGAGAAATTTCACCCATTAATCTCAAATGTGGTCAATTTCCGCTTGAGCGTAAGGACATGTATCTCTTCCAAAGTATTGCAAGTTTATACAAAACTAACATTAAATTAAGTTATGTGCTTAGACATGAGAATAATAATAGAAACAACTAAAGGTAATGTTACACCAATAAGAGCAAATTGAATTAGATCATAGTCCTCATGAATAATAAGTCTAATAGATTTTATCAATAGGAGTAATGCTAAAGGTAATGCTAAACCAATAAAAGTGAAATACTTTATTACCTTTTGTGGATCGTGGTTTTGCTTCATTTGAGTGATTATGTCACTCATATACCTCAATACAAAGTATCTACACTTCACATTTTCTTGTTGATGTTGGCATTACAATAAATCAAATATGTACTTAAATAACCATTTCAACTCTTGAAATTACTTCAATTATATAAAGGGTATTTAATATGATAAAAAAACTTACTTTTACGTTGATCTATATTGCATGAGGCTTTTACCTATAGCCTCCCATGAAAAAATGAATCTTATAAATATGTATAATCAAATTCATGTAAGAAACTAATATATTAATAAAGGATATCATATATAAGACAAATCCAAAAGCTAAATTTTAAATTATAAATTAACTCACAAGTTAACTAAGTTCTTGATATCCTTGTGTGGAGGATGTCCAATTGGATCAAGCCAGTACACCACATTTCTCTCCATATAAATCACACACAACATCTAATGATACCTATAATAACAAAATATCAAATTAGTAATATAATAAACTAAGCGTTTATCTATTGTAACAATTGAATACTTAAGCCTTGATAAATAGTGCAAGAACACATCACTTCTTATCTTTTAGGATTCCTGATACGCATTCTAATCTCTTACAAAAGGTGGAGCCTACCAATGCAATTAATTGTGGACATAAGAATACATAGGCATCTAGTCCTTTAGTCTCACAATCACGATGCAAAAACCTTTATAAAGAAATAAAGGAAATGATTAACAAAACACTTTGAACTATATAATATAAATAAAATTATGAATTGAAAGTTAAAGGTAAACTCACTTTTCAAAAAGTTAGATGTAAGATATATTCATCTTTTTCATGACTAAGAATTGCAAGATGTTGTCCTTGGTCACAAAAATTTCATGTTCATTATCCATGATCTTGGCATCCATATGAATTTGGAAAAAAATCATCATTAACCATCTTCTTAGCTCAACAAATAAACTTTTGCAAGGAAGAGTTAATTTGCTTAGTTTTTATAGTAAGCATCTCTTTGGGCTACTTTGGTTGAGTTGGTTAAGTCATTGATTCTTTTGTCTGCTTACTTTTAACCTTTTTAACCTCCTCTTCCTGCTCACTCTTTTCTTGGTGAAATGGCTAATGACATACATAAAATTATGAAATTTAGATATTAAAAATATAATAAAATTAGGTTTTTCAAAAAAATTAGTTATTAGATAGAAAATGATACCTTTATAGCTAAAGTGATCAAACTTTTTGGCCATATGATGTAAGTCTCAATTGAATGATTCATTATCTATAATTTATCCATTAACATTGGTAGTTTTGCAATTTGATCAAGTGGGGTGTCAATGATGATCTTCACTTGATTGCTCGACAATTCTTGGCATTAGAGGGTACAGTTGTGAAAAACCTTCCTGTACACCACTGTACAATCTTTGGATGCCAGATCAACCTGACATTTTGCTTCTTTCTATCTAGACAAAAAAACTAAATTGAAAAAATTATAATGTTATTTTTCATGGAAAATATTTACATAATAAAGGAACTTTAAGCTTTTAGTGATATTCATTTACCTTTATAGGTTTGTGAATGGGTCGAGGCCACCTAGGCAGCTGGCTTTCATTCTGCTAGACAGGGAAGGAGGATGCATCTCTACCTCATCATCTATAGGCCTCAAGTCAATAGATGGTTGCATCCCATCTTCTGAAGGTAGGCTGCCATCTTCCTCTTAGAGTTCTTCCATCTTGACCTTGGTCTCCTTTTTCATGTTTTGTGTCACTTAAGTAGTCATCTCTGTAGTGAGATCCTCTATAGAAAGTGGTGATCCACAATGACACTTTGATAATCCTCCAAAATAGGACTTAGGACCCACTCCTCCTCTAACCCCTTAGAACAGCTAAGATGCTCTTGAGTTCCCAATAGAACTATCAAAATGTCCATCCTTCTAGACGGAGTAAACTCTCCTTGGGTTGATTGCTGCATGAGAGAATCTTGTGGCACATAATTAAAAATATTTATTAGCACTTAACACTTATAATTACTTATAATTTTAATTACTTAAGTAATTAACACTTCTAAATTACTTACAATTTTCTCAACAACTATCTAGCTCTTTTCGATCATATGTTCATCCTTTATATTAACCCTCACTCTTTTTCATAATTCATGTCGAGATATGGAAGAAACTGGTGAATCAATTTGAGATACTTGTTGTTTATGCAAGCTTTTCTTTTACCCAAGCTAGCTCTATCTTCACATATTCTTTATTAGACAACTTATGCTTATACTTATTTTTTACTTGTATCTCTCTATTGGCTGCATAATACCTTATTCAAAAAAAAAAGTCGATAAGATGGTCAAATTACTCATAATATTTGAAAAAAAAAATAAGGAAAGATGGCCAAATTTATCTAAAAAGCCTTAGATTGGCATTGCTCTACAAAATCATCCCACACTTTTTGATTGATGAAGTTATATATCTTAAGGGGGTTTTCATCACCTTTCCTCTTGATATTGATATAATCCCTTGTCAATCGGGTCTTGAAGTCCTTCCACCACCCCTACAAACTTTATGACTTCTTTTCTCTTCCCCACATTAACATCAAAAGTGGTTTACAAGATAACACACACATAGATTATACAATTATTCTTAGAAGATAGCTATATATATATCTTAAACACAAATTAGAAATAAGTAATATATACCAAGACATTTTGTCTAATGTTCTCCTTAATGTCCTTTGATACTTGTTTCCACTGGTTAGTATTGATTGATACTTTGGTGCTTGCCAACATTCTAATGTAACTCTTATATCTAGATGAACCAGCCCCACTAGCCTGATCCTTAGCATTGAACTCAACTTTCATATTCTCTCTTTTACTATGCATTAGGATCATCTCCTTCATAAGTGTAGCACCACTTATACTCTTGTCACTTTGACCACTATGCTGAGAAGGATCCATATGCATGTTTAAAAGGAAAAAAGAAAAAGAAGTTAACCTCACAAAATAATAATTCAGGGAGTATGCCATCATCATTTCAAAATGAAGATTAAGGAGTATCCATGGCAAAAAATCATACGATTTCAGATGGGAATTTTTTTTGAAATTTTGATCAAAATTAAAAATATCATTAGTTATTGACAACCATAATCCATAGAAAATATTTAAAAAATCCATCATACATTAAAATTCATCGAAAAATGGGGCACAAATTTTAAAAAAATGTTGCTCAATATTTCTAATGGATTTTAATGTATGACAAATTTCCAACGAAAAAAATCCACCGAAAATTCTAAAAACTTTTACCCTACAATCTATTGCTTTTTTTCATTTTCTTTGCTTCATGTGTTGCACCAGAGCTCTTTGCTATTTTCCCATCTTGATTCTTGCACTTTTAAGATATTTTTCACAAATATAAACTTGTTAAATTGTTCTAACTGGTTTATTTTATATTTTTACTAATTATATTTGTTTAATTATTTCATATTTCATGATTTAATTGGATCTTAATTTGCTTTATGTAGTTTTGGACTTTAGTTTGTGTACAAGTTCTTTTTTGCCACTTTTCTGACTTAGACATTAAGGTTAGAAAATACTTTTAATTGTTAGTTAATTAATTATTGATAATTCCTCATATTGTTGGAGTTGATTTTTAATTATTAGTTGTATTTTCTTATGTGTTTGAATTGAGATTGACTAATTATATTTGCTCAATTATATTTGGGAATTATATATTTTTGAATTAGATTCTATCAAATTAAATAGTTAGATATTATGCTTAATATTATTGTTGATATCACTAGAGGAATTATGTATATTTTGACTTAGAACATATTTTTATTTTAGAAATTATAAATATTTTTTGATATTTTTTTTGAAATTAGTAACTGCCTTGTAGATATTAATTATTAATTTTGTAAATAGATTTAGTTCTTGTTTATTTTTTTTTCACTAAGTAGGTGAAAATATAATAATGGATTTATTTATGGAGTATGGAAATTCTATAAATAGTTTCTCCTATATATTTTTATAAATATGTAGTAATTTTCTCATATGTTAATTAACTTCAAAAAATAGAATATAAAAATTCAAGAACACCATGGGTGGATGTATGATAGACTTCTTCTAGAACATAGTGGATTTAAGATAGATTTTCTTAAAGGGTGGAAGAATTTATTAATTATGCTCAAACTCAGCCAATTTATTTATATGATGGTCAGATAAGGTGATCATGCTCGAAACATAAATGTAGAAAATTTTTATGTCGTAATAAAAAGGGAGACTTTGCTAGTGGTGTGACATGAGAGATCTATAGAAAAGGGAGATTGATGGTAAACTGATCATGGTAAAGAGGGACCTATAGAAAAGGGAGAGTTTGCTAGTGGTGTGACATGGGATTTGCATGATGCAAGTAATAGGTATGAGAGCATAGTATTGGATGCTGGTTGACTAAGCGTTGCAACTCACTTTGAACATAATATAAAAGAGCCTCCAAACAAGGATGCTTAGAACTTTTATGAAATGTTAGAAGTTGTACATTGACCATTATGGATAGGTTGTACTAACTATTTAGAGTTGTCATTAGTAATAAGGATGTTAAGTATAAAATCTGACTTCAACTTACCATAGAATTCTTTTGATCATATTATGCATCTTATGGTTGAAACACGCCCGTTTGATAATATTCTTCCTCCTAACCTTTATGAAATAAAGGGATCGGAAAATAGACTATTATATGAAATGGTGCATGTTATTATTCAAGGAGGCTAGGTTTGACAGAGAATGTAGAATTTGTAGTTCGCCTTAGTATAGGGAACAAAGGATAGGCTGAAATAGTAAAGAAATTTCTTTCAAGAGAATGTATTATTTGCCTTTAACCCCTAGGTTACAAAGGTTGGTATGCTTTGATAAGGATGGCTCTTCATATGGAATGGCATCATGAGAATTGAAGAGAGATAGACATTCTGTGTCAGCCTTTAGATAGAGAAGCTCGGAAACAATATGACTAAAACTACTTAGTATTTGCAATCGATCCTTGAAAAGTAAGACTTGGGTTGTGTTATGATGGATTCACTCCATTCGATCATAATATTGCATCGTATGCATGTTGACTAGTAATAGTCGCTCCTTACAATTTGTCTCTAGATATGTATATGACATCTCCATATATGTTGCTAACCTTTACCATCCTAGGTCTAGAAAAGCCAAAAGGGTAAAATTGATTATGCAGTAATTGATAGATGAGTTACTCACTTTGTGGAGTGATGGTGTTACAACATATGACATTTCAATGAAGCAAAACTTTCAAATGAAGGTCACATTGATGTAGACCATTAATAACTTTCCGATATATAAGATGTTATTTGGTTGGCAAATGGCTAGAAAATTAGCTGGCCTGATATGTATAGAATCCACAAAAGTGTTCACCTTAAAAGCATGGGAGGAAACAATCATGTTTTGATTGTCACAGACAGTTTCTAACATACAATCATCCTTACAGGAGAAACAAGAACAACTTTATCAAAAATAGAGTGGAGAGATTCAAACCATCTCCAAGATTAATTGGTGAACAAGTTTTTGATTAGGTTTGTTCCACTTTAAAAGTCACAGAATCTTGGCCAATCAAGATGCTAGGATATAGGTGGATGAAAATTGGACAAAGAGAAGTATACTTTGGGACTTTCTATACTAGCAATCTAACTAGCTTTGGCACAATCTCAATGTTATGCAAAAGGAGACAAACACCTTTGATAATGTGTTTTATAAAGTGATAAATGTTAAAGGCAAAACTAAAGACAATATTAATGTAAGGTTAGATTTTCTAGAATATTGCAAAAGAAAGGAGTTGGAGCTTAAAGGGCTGACAAATGGAGAAATACATAAATCTAAAGCTTCTTACACATTAAGCTTGGATGAGAGAAGGGTAGTTTGTGAGTGGGTGGAGGAGTTGAGAATGCTCAATGATTATGCCTTCAAATTGGATAGATGTGTTAATGTAAGTAATGCTAAGATACTTAGTATGAAAAGCCATGACTGCAATATTCACTACAACATTTTTTATTTATTGTAACGCTAAAATTTGGAATAGTAAGAAAATCGTTGCCTAAAGTTAGAATAGTCAACGGTTTTTTATGTTGTTGCTTTTAGTTTTAGAATTAAGCGACACTTATTAGGCAATGTTCAAAAATCATTGCCTAAAGTTAGAAAAAGCAATGATTTTTTATGGTGTTGTTTTTGCTTTTTGATTTAAGAAATGCTTATTAGTTAACATTCAAAAACCATAGCTCAAATTAAGAATAAGCAACAATTTTTTATGGTGTTGCTTTTGGATTTAAGAAATACTTATTAGGTAACTCATAAAAACCATTGCCTATAGTTGGAACAAGCAACTGTTTTTTTATAGTGCTACTTTTACTTAAACCTACCCAAAACGATGCAGTTTGGGGACTAGTTTTAGCATTTATTTTGGGCTAAATACAGATGGAACCACATCATCACTTGGTCATTTTCCCCCGTTTCTCATGACTAGAGCTCGTGGGATGTAGCAAATCCATCCGCCACTTTGTACAATGTTCTAACATCACCAGAAGCCTTTCCCCACTGCCACCGACCACTCGCACTAGCTAGAGCTTGCTGGCCAACCAGTATTTTATGCAGTGTAGAATTTTCAATGGTGCAGTAGACATGACCTCCACCTACTCATCTAGTTACTTGGCTACCATCTTAACTAAATCCAAGTTGTTAAATGCCTCATAGAATGTTAGAATATGTGCTTTAACATTTATTTAATATCCATTATAGCTCCTTAGCGAATAAGAGATGAGGGCCCTTAAACCCCAGGTTCTAATAAATAAACCACATGTTAGTGTGTTATTAGTACACTTCTTTAGAGTTGGCTACAATGGAATTGGTGCTTGGATTTTCGATTCAATACTTAATGTTGTGATTTCATTGTTGCTTCTGAACTTTTATTTGAGAATGCATATTAGGAAAAGGAAAATGCTTGATTGACAAATGTTTGTGTTGATCCTATTTATTTGAGTGGGTTAAATATCACTACAACATTTTTGGCCTTTGGCAATGGCCAAAATCTATTGTTTGAAGTTTGAAAATTGTTGCCTATTAGAGTAGGCAATGATTTTTGGCCGTGCTCTTATCGAGCCTTACCGATTCTTTTAGGCAACAATTTTTTTGGAGTTTTTGGCAATAGATGAAAAAATTGTTGCCTATTCTCCAATTATAAGCAATGGTTTTTCTCTTTTTTTTTTTTTTGGCAATTCTTTCACACCATTGCAATAGTAAGCAATGGTTAAAAAGTGTTGCCAATTCCATTAGAGGCAACATGTAGAAGCCGTTGCCTATTAATAGGCAACACTTATTAACCATTGTTAGAAATTATAGGCAACAGTTTTTTCATCAATAAATAACACCTTAGTACATAATAGGCAATGGTTTTCTCATAGATAGGCAATACTTATCAACTGTTGTCATATGTAATAGGCAATGGTTTGATTCACTGTGTGAATCCATTCCTAAATTGATTCATGTAATTGGCAACATTTTCTTTATAGATAGGCAACAATTTTTTCATCAATAAACAACACCTTGCTACATTATAGGGAATAGTTTTTTTTTGGATATGCGACACATATCAACCGTTGTCATATATAATAGGCTATAGTTTTCCCATAAATAAACAACACCTTGGTAGAAAATAGGCAACAGATTGATTCACTTCATGAATTGATTCTCAAATCGATTCATGAAGAATTGTTTTGAAAAGAAAAATTTACCGAAGGTTTATAAATTTTTCTGAATCAATTAGGTAATCGATTTATGAAGAATTGATTCTGAATCGATTCACAATCTAAAGTTAGTTATTGTAACATCCATATATATATATATATAGGTCAATATACATAACACATCCATTCCATAAAAAAAATTCCAATTACTCCAATAGTCAATACATCAATTATTTTGTCCCAAATTTGATGAAATAAATCGAAAACAATAAGATAATTGTA
>JANHAO010015089.1:0-15011 GCA_026873985.1 Saraca asoca | reverse complement strand
GAAACTAATATGCCTTCAAAGGGTTTGAAGGGCATTTTGGACTTTTACCAATAGATCGGGGGCCTACTGGGTCACACGCATAACGAAGAATGTTATGACCAAGGTTTGGATGAGTTTAATATCCAAGGGATTAAAAAGCAATTTAGTGAAATTGTGTTGGGGCCAAAAGGAAATTTGGTAAGACTTTTAGGGCCAATTTACAAATAAAGAAAGTATTTTATGAATGCCCCGAAACTACGTCGTTTTGGCCACCCTTGGTGTAGCCAAAATAATGGTGTTTGTTGTCTTCTTCTTCCCCCCAATTGGCTGAATGGTTCAGCCAAGTCCAAAGGGGAGAGGAGAAGAAGAGAAGCCTTGAGTGGTGGTGGGTGCCGAAGAGAGGAGAAGCGTTCTCTATGTTCGGCCAAGCATACCCAGCTGAAAAAAGAAAGGGAACCAAAAGGAGTTTTGGTGTTTCTTCTTCTACTTCTTCTTCTCTTTGAAGGTGAAATGGTTTCAGCCAATTTTGGAGATGAGATCTCCATGTTGTTCGGCCATGGAAGCCGAACCAAGGGAAAAGATGAGGCCAGAAATTGGTTCCGGGTTTTGGCTCCTATTTTGATCTTCTAACTTCCCACACTTGCTAGCACAAGGAGAGGAGTTGAAGAGGCCATGAAGGATGTTCTCCAGGTTGGATTTTCTGGTAGAGGCAACACACTTGGATTGCTATGGTGACCACAAGTTTTTGCTGCAAAAAGAACTCAACTAAAGGTTAGTTTTGCTTTCTTTCTTCTTAAATTTGATCTACAACCTCTAACAATGGGATCTTTGGGGAGTTTGGTTCGGCCAAGGCTATTTTCCCATGAAAAAAATTTCAAAATTTTCAGCCCTCTTGGTTGAAGCAAACTCATCAATGGATTCCTAGTATTAGAGTCTTATTTTGATTAGATTTAGTGTTATGAGGACCTTTACATATTGTGTGCTCTTTCTAGCTAGAGGGGAGGATGTAGTGATATTTTATATAGCCTTAACTATATTTATTATAATCCGTTTTCATGAACTAACATATTGTATTTTTTATGGTAGTATATACAGTCTCTTTTGTTACATTAATTTATTTATTTTTAATACATTATAGGAAATCCTTTTGGGTTGACGTGAATATTTGTTATTAAAGTAGTTTATTTAGATTAATTCATAAGATATATGATTAGTATGTTGTCTTTGTATTGAAATATATATAAAATTCTTGTTTGGGATGCACTGTTACATGATATATTTATACATTAGTTGAAGAATAAATGATTACTATACTTTTTCCTCATGTAGCATAAAATTATTAAAAGGGTATAACAAAGAATATTTTCTTTTTCACTTTTCTTATAATTTATTTACCTTCTCAATTAATGAGTGACTTAAGTTTTTAAAATATATTATATTTTTATATTCATATTCATGTAGCTTCTTCTACTAGCCGATTAAGTCATTTTTTACAAATTTAATTTCAGTGGACTCGTTAAGCCATCTTTTTATTTTTCATTTCAGCTAGCTCACTAGGTCACCTATCATGTACTTTTATTGTTGTTGTTTTACCACCTAATATATTGTAGCAGTACTATTGATATGTACTATCTACACTATTCATACATGTGATATTATTTATATATTTTGTTCATTTGTGTGGAACCATTCATCTGACACTCTTAAAGGATATCTATTTGAATATTATTAAAATATAATTATAATTTTCCATTATTTTGAATTTAATTTCATATTAGCTCAATAATATATGATCACTTATGTGAATGTCTTTTTATATACTAATGGAATTGTTTCATTTTTTACATCCTTTTGATGAAACATGAAATTGGAAGATTATGAGATCATCAAACACAATAATGATTTTAAGGATAATTTCATATTTTTTTGGTATGTAATTCATTACATTTTCATATTATAATATTCATATGAGTTTACACAAATGTGTATGCTGGGTTAAATTTCATATCTATTTATAGATGATCCACTTGGGTTTCACTGATATCTGGTGCACTCCATATTGTTGAGTATGACATGTTGCTCACTAATTATTTTCTTGCATGATAATTGCAATCATTAAAGTTGAAACTATTTGAATGTAACTTTTGGTTTTGTGATCATTTGATATGCTATTTCATGATGGAATTGATCTCGTGTGTACATATGATTAAAATGTTCTTTATTATTGTTCTGGACAATTTTTGTATCCTAGATTTTTTTGGGAGATTTATGGATGGCTATAGATAATTATCACCAAAGTTAAGTTATTTGTATTGATTCATAGAGTCTTTGAGTCATCTTATATGGGATCGTTTTATGATTATTGCCTGCAATAGCCTGCCCAAAGGAGTTGTCGCATGTCTTAACCAAAGATGTTTTATGAAGCATATTAATTTCTATAGATGCTATAGTTTTGGAAATTTGGCTTGCCCAAAGGGGATAAGTTTTCAATCTTACTGTATTTTCTTAGTTAGTTGTGTAATGGATGGTTTTTTGCATGCTGCATTCTCTACCCAAAAGGGGAGAATGTAGTGATGTTCTTTTACACCTATGTCCATAAACTAAGACTTGCATTCTCATTGCTTTCAATTTTGTTTCTTTAGGTGATGGCATTTTTATTAAAACCTTTTGAGATATGAATAATTTAAATTTTGGAAAATGCTTAGATCACTTGGTTATAGACTAGTCTAGAGGTTTATCTACCTAAAGGTAATAATTTCTCGAACATTAGGATGTCCTTGTATGCTTGACTAATAAATGTGAAAGAGAACATAGTACATGCTATATGTTCTGCCCAAAGGTGAATATATAGTTATACGTTGGGAACTCCAGTGTGGACTTTGATAATATTTAAAGAACATTTCTTTTGTTTTCAATGTGCTATTAAATGCTTTATCCAAATTATTTTAACTTTCTTATCATATAGAAAGTTATTATAAATCAAATTTGAGAATGTCATGTATTGATGTATAAACCTTCGTTGTATATTGATATATTGAATTTTATATTATTGTATGGCATTAAGACATAATAGAACTCAAATATGGATAAAATATTTGATTAAAATAATTGTTTGATTGTCTATTTTATAAGCATTATTAATATTGCAATTATTTAATGTTTTAAGTGCCAATACTTGAAAAGGTCTTTTACATATGTCTAGATACTATGACATTCAAAATAATTTTCTAAATATTCATGATTGCATGAGTCTTGATTTCAATGAGAGTATATTAATATCATTCTTTGAAATCATAATTACATGCGATGTGTGGCCCATTGAGAAAATATGATAGTTGCTTTTTAAGAACTTATTTTTGGGTAAAAATATCTTGAAGATCTTTCATATTTTTTTTTTTTTAGAATGCCCAAAATTTTAATGTTTGCTTAGAAAATATGATTTAAGGTATCTTTCATGTTATCTAATATGTATATTTGTTTGTTAGAAATATGCATAATGAAGGGGTTAAAA
The DNA here is from genome assembly GCA_026873985.1 of Saraca asoca. Lineage (NCBI taxonomy): Eukaryota > Viridiplantae > Streptophyta > Magnoliopsida > Fabales > Fabaceae > Saraca > Saraca asoca. Next base: position 11,521 of record JANHAO010015089.1, on the reverse strand, counting down.
TTTTATTGAGACCTTTTTTATATACAAAATTTTTGAGTTTTGAAATAATATTAATAAGCATACTAACAATATTAAATTTGAGATATATGTCAAATTGTTTTCAAACATGGTATAAAACAATTATTAAAGTTCTTTATGAATGTATTGTGGATGCAAAATTTTCTTTTATTTTCTGACTTGTTTATGAGATGCTTTCGTTTAACTAATGTATATTACTGCCAAGAGAGTTTTCTAATGTGTTGTAAGTTAAATCTATAGATTTTTGTCTTTCCTTGTTTAAAATGATCACTTGGAATGTTTACTGCAAAACCTCTCTTGTTAAAATAACATGAAGTTGATCATGGTTTTTAACTTGACATCTACATAAAATGCTTGACTAAAAGCCCAAAGTTAACAATTGATTTCTCTTATCTTTTGAAAAATTTTCAAAACACTAATGTGTGTAGTTAGATTTGGGAAGTCTTTATTCTACATATCATATGAAACTACTAAGTTGTGTGTGTGTAGTTTGGGACATAACAATGAAATAATTTCATTAAAATGTTGACTATTTCAAAACCAAGGTTATGTTTATAGGATGTTTTTAATGCCTGCTAAAATATGGGTTATTCAATTCTATTTTCCTATAATATGCTTTGTTAGTGGAAGTTCTATTATGTGAATGACTAAACTCTTCATCTCAGTTAATGATCATAAGAAGTTTATCTGTACACCATGTATATGTGTTATTTTTTTTAAGATGACCTATCAATCTATATTTTGTATATCATTGTCATATTTATTTTAATGATATTGGTACATTTATTATGCATTTAATATTCAATTTATGATTCTTTATCAATACATATATCTTCTAATTGAGAAATGTACCAATTGTTTATTGTACTTATGAGGACTAAGGCTTGGTGCCAGTTATTAGCTTATGATCTTGTATACGTGGTCTTTTGTTGGCAATATATTAGGATAATGACCTTATTGAAGGCTAGGTATCAGGTTTAATATATTATTCTTTATGATACCTTATCAGGATTAAAATTTGTGTCAAGCATTAGTTCCTAGGCTACATGGTTGTCCCTTAGTTGATACCATTTTCAAACTTTAAGACATTTTGGTGACAGATTTATGAGGACTAGGACTCAGTGTCGTTTGCTAGCTCCTACGTTTGATGTTTGTCCCTTAATTAACAGTCTTTTGGAATCTTGAGACAATTAACTTTGTTATTGCCAGAAGATTTTTCTACCTTATTATTGAGCTTGTTATAAGGAAATCATTGAGGATTGACTTAAAAAATAGCATGTTTTGCTAGATTACGCTTTTGGTACTATTTTTCTGGCTACATTTTCACATTAATGACTCATGTTTGAGTAGTTGATAATATGTGTAACCATGGAAGGTCTTGCATTGATAATAATGTAATTACGGTAATGATTTGATATTGTTAGTTGGTTTGGATTGAGTCATATTTAGGTGTCATCTCTTAGATGTTGTATTTTCAAAATTGTGGCCACATGTTTTAAACTTTGTGTTCAACCTGAGAGTCATTTTTAAATAAAATATTTTAAAATAAAATCTTTACAATTAATGTTGCCCAAATGAGAGAATGTTAAAAAAATTTTATGTGGGTTACCATTAATTACAAGTATTTTTGGTTTAGATAAAACTAGTTGAATAATGATCCAAGAGATTTATTTTTTGGTACCTAAGTTTGATAAAGAGATCTATTACTTATTATAGGCTTATGGATACCTGATTGTGAATTAATGTGTTTGACAAGGTGTAGGCTTATACTTTTTATTGGCCAGTGATGGGAGGGATAGTTAGAATTTCTTTATATTGGCTAAGTACTCTCTCCATTCCTAGTTTTTCTTCATTACGAGCTTGTCCGATTGAAAGTGACATAAGATAGGAGAAGGAGAGGAAGTCCTTTGCCACTAGTTGTTGGTAGTTTATGAATGTTGGTGACTTTTCGAGTCCTACATTGTCAAGAAAAGTCAGTTTTAAAGGGTATATAAATGAAAATACTAAGTGGGTTTGTTTCTGAACTTTCCCTAATAATCTTATGTAAATTAAGAGTCAAAGATGGATTGTTAGATTTTAATTGGTGAATAAATGATTTCCTTTTATTATTGTTTCAAGCTTTAAAATTATGAAAACATATGACTATTCCTAATAGTTATATTGTGAAAAGTCACATTTGTTCAACAATTATAAATAAGGCTTTCTACTAAACTATTTTCACAACTTTAGATTAGAGAATTTTGAGTTTCGTTGTATCTTGGGAGCATAAAAGACTTCAGAGAGTGTACTATATGCCTTAAAACTATTTCCTTCTTATTCTATCTATTTTATTACTATTTTCTTATTACTACATCTCAATAATTTCTTTTTTAACAATCTAAAGGCTTTTAAGGAAACAATCTTCAAAGCATATGTTTGAAAAAGATGAAGTTTAGACATGATGATTAATGATATTTCAAAGAAGATGGAATCTACAAAATTGGATGGCAAAAAAGAATTGTATCAAGAATCCATAACACAATGTAGTCCCTCATCCTCTATAGCCAAGTAAGTTAATATGTATCTCTATTTTGGCAATTTATATCACCAAGATTGCACTAAAAAAAATAAAACCTAATAAGTTGTAAAAGGCTTGGTGTCATGGGTTATGGATAAAGCTAATTCTAATCTCTAAAATAAAGAGTGATTATTATTATTTTTAGACATGGGTGGAAAGGATTAATTATTCTATGCTTTAACATTCACTATTTAATGAGAATAAGTTACTACATATTGCTATAGCCTATCCTTGGATCAATTTTTTTTCTTTTTTCTTATAATGGTTCAAATTGTTGTTGGCATGGATGACAATATGATGTTATGGATTAATATTAGGTAGGCTTTAATTGTTATATATGGAGAAATTTTTACTTTATAGATATAATCTGTCATCCATTTAATTGTCAAAAGTATGACATCTTGATTTGATCAAATATCTATGATCATGAAGCATGTTGTTAGTGATCAATGGACATGAAGATTCATGTACAAGAGACATGATGGTTCATGTTTAATAGAAATGATAGTTTATACATAAGAGACATAATGGTCAATGATCAAAAGACACAATGGTTTTTGTTCAAGTGACATGATTGTTCATGTTTAATAGACATGATGATTCGTGTGCAAGTGACATGATGGTTCATGTACAAGAGACATGATAGTTCATGTTTAATAGATAAAATGATTCATGTGTAAGAAACATGATGGTCCATGATCAAGAAACATAATGGTTCATGTAATAGGCATGATGGTTTATATGCAAAAGATATAATAGTTCATGATTAAGATACATGATGGTCAATGTTTAATGGATATGATGGTTCATAAGTACGGGATGTGATGGTTCAAATTTAATAGTTATGATAGCTCATGTGCAAGTGATATGGTGATTCATAATTAAAAGAGGTGATGATTCATTTGCAAGGTATATCATTGGTTATATTTGAGAAACATGTCATTTCATATTTGAAAGATAGGGAGATTCAAAAATTTAGTCAATTCTTGGATTCAATGAACATGTTGTATCAATTTTCTATTTTGAAATATTGAGTTTGCTTGATTTCAAAAAAAATAAATTATAATCCTTTTTATTCCAACAAAATGAAAGTAGGAATTGTTTGAGTTTTTACATTACTTTTCAAGTCTTAGTTAAGACAGCTTGGAAAGATAGATGTGCATGAAGGATGATAAACATTTCTATCAACAATAGGTTGCATACATACTTTCATTTAACTCTTGAATTGTCTGAAATACGGAATTATGAATTAAAGTATTCATAAAGAAGTTTTGTATCTAATTTAGTGATAATGAATTAGGCAACTTATATGGCATCACACAATATGTCATACGTTACATAAAATCTAGAAAAGACTATTTAAAGAAAAATAGTTAACTAGATATGATAAAATAACATAGATATAATTCGTTATTCCTGAAATATAAAAGGAAAGCCTATGAACATGATATATTTTATATGATTCTATTAAGGCACTAAAGAATGACACAAGATAAGTATGATTTTATAATGATGTCCTATAGTTTTAAATATAAGAATTATATTTATTCTATATATGAATGAACATTATGGAATTAATTATATTTTTATCTAAATATATACATATTAGTCATTGGGAAAAATTTGTTTTGTGTGAATGATGTTAAGAAATATCTTACCTTTGAGATATGATTTTGGTAAGGAAAATGTTATCTTAGGCTTAAAAGTATAGTGGGGATTATCCATGGAATTGTCTCATTATAAAAGTGTAAAGGTGTAACGGGGGTTATTCATGTTTGAGATATTGTTCTATTTTACAAACTAAATTAAAAATTATTGAAAACTAATTTGCAAAAATTGAGAAGGCCTTTCACAAGTTTATCTCTTAGAGCTAAGAATCCCTAAGTATTTCACACAGAGTCAAATTTCTTATTTGATTAATAGTTTAAATTGATCAAATTGATGCCATGGGTGATTGTATTGGTGTTCATTATAAGTATATGAGTGCTTCTATTGTTTGCAAATTTTCAAAGGAACTTGAGTGTTCTAAGTACTGATAAGTAAAAAATCTTAAATCTTAAATATTCATAAAATTGAAATTGAATAATTTCAATATTACCACTACAAAAAAATGTATTTGGCGGCCTTTTTTTTGTATTTAGTGGCCATTATGAATGCTACTAAAACTCTTCACAGTGGTTTCTAGAATCACCACAAGCACATGGTTCAAGAAATATTTAACGACGATTTTGGTAAACCACTGGAAAAGCATACTTAACAATAGTTATTATTAAAATGGCATTAATTACAATACGAGCTTAGTGGTGGTTTGATATAGACTTAGCAAAATGTTAATGATAAAATCTGGTCAATCCAAGTTCTAAACCCCAAGTTACAGAATGAATGCAAAAAGAGAGAGAGAGAGAGGAAGGATAAAGAGACACCAGAAGTTTTTAATATGATTCAGCTAAAGTTAGTTTGACCCCTACGCCCACAGCTTTTATTACTCTTTGCTGAGTGTTTTCTATTTGATGATTATATCTATCATGTATAATGATTTCATCCCCCTTTATAATGGTTAAGGGGTTACATTTGAATCCAAATCTATAACAGATAAGTATCATGAATTAATTAGGATTACATAATAGATCAGGATAGATGGTTATAACAGACTCCTGCTAGAATAAAAGACTGGATGGACTTTCCCAATGGTTAAGGATGCTTTTCGTGAGCTGCGAACTAGGCCTTGTTTTCATGACCTAAGGTTGCTGCTTTGACCCATGTTGACCAATGACCTTGGTTCGTATTTAGCGACCTAGTGTCTTAGTCCAGTGGCCTCAATCCAAATGAACTAGGCCTTTATTAGTTGAGTCTAATGATTGGGCTTTTACCAGCCTGTTTATGCAGTTACAAATAATACCCATAACATTAGCCCCTAGCTTGCAGTGTGGTCTCCAGACTGGGAGTTATGGTTTGCTGGTAAAAGCTGGAGATCATGATTAGTCATGCTACTATTCCTTATTCCATCGTTTCGTCTGCCCATGTCATTATTATTGCATTGAATGCATGTGCCTTTTTGTAATTGTTAGTGTAGTAACAACAGAGCCTTATTTTTTTGCTAGATCGTTGGATCGAAGGTAAGTGATCAGTCCTTCAAGCTATTCCAGCTATATAGGGTGAAGAGAACCCTTTCTTTCTTTTCAGTAATCTAGTGCTTCATTTCTTGCTTTCTAGAATTTAGTGACCCAATGGGCTTATTGGTTGAGTTCGCTATATTTTCAATGATCAGAGTCTTAGGTGTGGTGATCCGAGGTGTGTATGGCCTGCTGTATAGGAATTTCCCATGGACAATGCCCCTCTAAGGATTTTGGAAAGTTTTATATAGATCTTGGATTATTTTCTCATGATGATGCTAGTGAGTTTAGTTCATTTACCTTAAATCTCTTGCTCTTTTGCAAGATGACCCAAATGTCTTGTTCCTTAGGATACACTCATAATGATGCAATTAAGGGACAAGCTCTTGTCTTAGGGGGAGGATTAAGAAGTAGCTTGAGAGTGATCTGATGATCAAATGGTGTACGACTTGCTTCATTAAGGATTCAGTTTTCGAAAGTTAACCTCTTATGGCCATGATGGTTTAGGCTTACTTTGATATGTACTTTTGAACATATGTATATTCACCCTATTAAATGAGGTCTTGATGAACTTTGTGTACTATTTTCATTTTGTCCAAGCTTGCACCAAGTTTGATGAATAGATTCAATGTATTTTTGTTCGGTCAAAGTATGGTGCATGAGTCAAGTGCCTAGGTAGGTCATGCTATGGTAAGCTTGTTGCTTAGTGGGTAGCACAAATGTAGTGCCATGTAGTAGGTCCCATACAATGCCAAAGAGTAGGTCACATGCGGTACCAAAGAGTAGGTCGCATGCGTTGCCAAAGAGTAGGTCGCATGCAGCGCTAAAGAATAGGTCGTATATGATGCCAAATAATAGGTCGCATATGGTGCCAAAGAGTAAGTCATATGCAATGTTGAATAATTAGTCACATTAATGCTTTCTAGCTTCCAGCAATGTATATTTATCAAGTCAAATGGCCAGTGAGTCATATGGATGCGCTTCAATTGGTGATCTTTTGAACATTAATGTTCCTCAACTGACAATGAATTGAGCACTAATGTTTCTCAAGTGGCAATGAGCCTTAGTCGATAATGAATTGAGCACCGATGTACCTTAGTTGGCTATAAGCCTTAGTTGGCAATGAATTGAGCATCTATGTGCCTCAACTGGCTATAAGCTATAGCTAGTAATGAATTGAGCATTGATGTGCCTTAGCTAGCTATGAGCCTTAGTTGGCAATGAATTGAGCATTGTTGTGCCTCAGTTGGCGATGAATTAAGCACTAATGTGCCTCAACTGGGTTTGAGCCTCAGTTGGCAATGAATTGAGCACCGATATGCCTTAGCTGGCTATGTGCCTCAGCTAGCAATGAATTGAGCATCGATGTACCTCAGCTAGCTATAAGCCTTAGCTAATGATGAGTAGGCCACATGTAGTGCCAAAAAGTAAGTCATATGCGATGCTAAAAAGAAAGTCATTTGCGATGCTGAATAGTTGTTCGCATATGGTGCCAAGGAGTAGGTCACATATAGTTCCAGAGAGTAGGTCACATGCGGTGCCAAAAAATAGGTCATATGTGATGCCAAATAGTTGTTTGCATAAGGTGCCAAGGAATAGGTCATATGCAGTGCCAAATAATAGGTCACATACGGTGCCAAAGAGTAGACCGAATGTGATGCTAAATTGTTGGTCACATACAGTGCTAAGGAATAGGTCATGTGCAGTGCCAAATAGTAGGTCACATATGGTGCCAAAGAGTAGGCCAGATGCGGTTCTGAATAGTTGGTCGCATATGATGCCAAAGAGTAGGTCGTATGCGATGCCGAATAGTAAGTCGCATAGGGTGCCAAAGAGTAGGTCGCATGTGGTGCCAGATAGTAGGTCACATGCGGTGCCAAGGAGTAAGTAACATATGGTGCCAAATAATAGGTCGTATATGGTGTTGAATAGTTAATCACATATGGTGCCAAAAAATAGGTAGCATACAATGCTAGATAGTAGGTTGTATGCAGTGCCAAGGAGTAGGTTGCATGCGGTGCCAGATAGTAGGTCACATATGGTGCAAATAATATGTCATATAGGATGCTGAATAGTTGGTCACACACGGTGCCAAGTCTTTGTAAGTACGTCAAGTCAAATGTCTTTTTTAGAGTAAAGGGGCAAGTGCTCACTTCTGGATTAGAAATGCTTGCTCCCAAATTAGAAGGGTGATAGCTCACTTCCAGTATTCTATTTGAAAATTCATTTAGGAATTAGTAATTAGTCATAAAAATGTAGAAACAATATTTCAAGGTTAGATAAGCAAACTCAAGTTCAATGATAATATAGGTGGAGATGTGCAGCACTCCAAGCTCGAGGCTCTCCACTAGAAATCACATAAACCTTCTTCCCCTTTATCCCTAGCTTGACTTCATCCTCCTAGCAACATTGAGCTATGTGCTGGTCACTTCACATACATCCAACTCTGTTAAGGGTCGGGAATCTAATGGTAAGTATCCTAGTAGACGTGACCATTTTTAGGTTATTGATTACAGGTCACCCCAGCATTACATTATATGCTGAGGGACAGTTGATGATTAGAAAATTTACTAGGATGTTTGCCTAGCAACTTAAGTCTCCAAGAGTAATGGGAAACCTAATATGCCCTACCGGTACTGTTACGTCTCCAGTGAATCCATAAAAGGGCTTTAGAGATGGCTCTAGTTGACCTGCGCTCAAACCTATCTATGCAAAACATCTTTTGTACATTATGTTTACTGAGCTGCTTGTATTTGCCATAATCCTTCATACCTTGGTATCACCAATTCTAGCTTGAATAACTAGTGCGTCGTTATAGGGGGAATGTACTCCACATGCATCTTCATTTGTGAAGGTGATACTTTCTAAGATCGTCCTTGCTTTCTTAATGGGACCCTTAAATTCACTATGTCTAGTAAACAAGATGTGTTTTGCTTCTCACAGGTAGCGTTCATATGACCTGTTTGAGGCACCGACAATAGAAGGCCCACTATAGATAGTAAATATAGTTCTTATCGAGGGCGCGTCTTCCTACTCGGGAATTCGTAGGTGTTGCTACCATACAAGTTGCTAATGCTATTGAGGTCACTACTCCGTAAGTCACACCATGTAATGTTTTAAACGACCTCTTTTGATCAGGTTCTCAATTGCATCTTTAAGTACCCTACATTCTGAAGTATTATGCTTGACTTCATCGTGATAAGCATAGTACTTGTTTGTGTTTCTAAACTAATCAAGAGTTCTTATGGGGTTAGGCTTCCCAAAATCCTCCCTATCCTTCTTTATTGTGAAGATCCTTTCTGAAGTATCTGATAGGATGTTGTAGCTGTCATGGTAACCTTTGTGCTGAGATCGCTCGTTTCTGGCCTTCTTCATGACTTGGTTTTTGGGGTCATCTTCTTAACTCTCCTTGTCATTCCCAACATTGCTCCTTTTTTTAGTGTGGTCGGAGCCATTTGCCTCATCCTTGAACTTTTTAGGGCTGAAAGTTACCTCCCACCTAATCTCTTTGGTAGCTTATTCATAGAATTCACCTAGGTCCCTTATTGGAGACTAGTATATGCTTTCATATAGCTTTTCATCTTTGCGGAGTCTCATTGAGATCACTGTTAAGATGCTTTCATCTGAGGGATTCTCTATGTTACTAACCTCATGTTTGAACTGAGTAATGTAATCCTTTACTGATTCATTCTTTTGCTAAAAGGCTATTGTGAGGTGCCCAGGTAGTGCTAGCTACCTCCTCAGTGCCTTATACTGATTAATGAATGTCCTCTGGCATTCTTCCCAACCATCAATGTTGCAAGCTTTGAGATTCCTGAACCATGTTTGAGGTAAGTCCCCTAGAGTGGTTGGAAAAACATGACACTTAACCAAAGGATTGGTCATTTGAAGATCCATCTATATATTGAATGCATCTAGGTGGTCGTATGGATCACTGTCCCCATTCTATAGTGGGATAGTGGGAACTTTGAACCTGTGTGGGAAAGGCTCTTTCTTGATCTCCTTAGTGAATGGCGTCCTCCCGTCATAACAATCTCAGTGGTCCTAAGCCTGAGGGCATTGTTCTAATTGCTTTACCTTTTGAAGTAGCTTGTCTACCATATGATCTTGAGTCTTAGGCTAATACTTGGGAGATGGTCAGCTCCTCTTTCTATGGCAATTTAAAGTCTTGTGCTTTTTCTGCTTATGGCCCAGTGAGTTTTGATTTGAGGCATGTCTCCTATTGGTCTTGTTTAATCCTTCGGGTTGACGTGAACCCTTACATTGCTGATGGTCTCCATCATTTTCCTCACAAACTCGATGGGCCTCGGACCTTGGTTGTGAATTGGTAGAGTGAGCTAAATGTGTAGGATAATGTTTTTCTCTGGTTGGCCCCTCTTTCTGAGCTCTTTCCCGTAATTGTTAGAGAGTTTCTTTCTCTGTAGTGCCCTTAACCTACTCTTATGAGCCCTGGACTCGTGCCTGAGTTACTATCCAGATTGCCTCAACCAACTCACCTACCATGTTCTCTAGTGCCTCATGATATTGATGCCATGCTTGTATTCCATCAATAATATCAGGTTGGTGTAAGGCTGTTGGTGCCATGTTGGTGGCAACACCTATGATGGGGATGGCAAAAGTGCCTGCATTAAGAACTAGATCCTCTTAATGTTCTGTATGACCATCTGGTTGGCCAACTATAGTGTCTGAACTTCTGGTGGTTCTTCCTCTAGCCATCGAAAAATAACGGTGAATGCAATTTAGGGCCCTCCTTCTAACATATAATGCAGTGTTGGGCTCACTTATAATCAATGACCTAAAAATTGTCACATTTACTAGGACACTTACCATTAGATTCTCGACCCTCAATAAAGTTAGATGTGTGCAAGGTGACCAACACATAGCCTGATGCTACTATAAGGATGAAGTCAAGCTAGGGATATGGGGGAAGAAGGTTGATGTGATTTCTAGTGGAGAGCCTTGAGCTTGGAGCACTGCACATCTCCACCCATATTATCAATGAACTCGAGTTTGCTTATCTAACCCTGTAATATTGTTTTTAAATTTTTATGACTAATTACTGACTCCTAAATAAATTTTCAAATAGAATATTGGAAGCAATCTATCACTCTTCTAATCTAGAAGCAACCACTTCTAATATGAAAGCAAGCACTCACCCCTCCACTCCAAGAAAAGCATTCGACTTAATGTACCTACAAAGACTTGGCATTGTATGCGACCAACTATTCAACATCACATACGACCTACTTTTTGGCATTGCATGTGACCTACTATTCATCACTGCATGCAACCTATTCATAACCAGTTGAGGCATATCAGTGCTCAATTCATTACTAGTTGAGGCACATCGGTGCTTAATTTATTACTTGCTGAGGCTCATAGCCAGCTGCGGAACATCAGTGCACAATTCATTGCCAATTGAGGCATTGCTAGCTAATGCTCAAAGTTGGTTGAAGCACATCGGTATTCAATTCATTACTAGCTAAAGCTCACTACCAACTGAGGCACATCGATGCTCAAAAGACCACCACCTGAAGTGCATCCATGTAGCCCATTGGCCATTTGACCTAATAAATATACATTGTTGGAAGCTAGAAAGCATTAATGTGATTGTCTAGCCATTTAACTTGATTAATATTTATTATGCTATGATCTGTAGGGGTCTATTCATGTTATCATCATTCAATATGATTGATCAGGTGTCAAATCCAATCAAGATTAGAAATTTATAAACTGAGCTACCTAAACTACACTACAACAAATAAGACCTTTACCAGCGTTTGTTTTGACCTTTACCAGCGTTTGTAAACGCTGGTAAAAGTCCCAACCAGCG
>JANHAO010015088.1:0-15001 GCA_026873985.1 Saraca asoca | reverse complement strand
GGTGCAATGGGCTTAAGATCCATGTCAATTGGGGCCTTGAAAGTCCAATTCTACAGAGCCCATTTTGCAGCAACTCTACCTCTCTGTCACAGCCTATTTTTCATGCCTAATTTGATCTCTTCAGCTCTGGAAGTCTTCATATGAAATTTGTCTCTATGTGTTATCTTCCATTTCGGATTTTTTTCACCTCAATTGGACCTCTATAGCTTAAGTTATGGTTTGTTGAATGCATGGAGGTCAGCTGCCCCAGACAGTGTTCTAGCAGAATTCTGGTGTTGGTTTCAACTCAAAATTCAGATAACCAATCTTGTGATTCAGCCTTGGAGGTCTTCATGAAAGTTGTAGATATATCTCTTAGATTTCCTACATGACACAAATAACATCAATTGGACAAGTGTAGCTCAAGATATGGCCAAATTACAGAAACTGCTCAAAAATGGACAATTATGCAGAATTTTCCAAATGATGCCAATTGACACAAATTCATAAATACACACTAACACAACTGGAAGTAAATCATTTTGGCCATTTAAATGCTAAGTATGAGGAGAAATAAATGTATCAAATATTTTAATGGATATATTTTTTTCTAGAGTTCTATTCTCCACTAAAGGATCCAACACACAAACAACTTTAAGAGCATCGTTCAGATGCTCAAGTTTAGTCTGACAAAACCCAAAGTAACTCTTATTCTAAATAGAAATGGCTCTTTGCATAAGCTTGGTTTTTTGAATAAATTGAAAAGCAAAAGATACTACCACTAGGGTTTGCCATGACATGTAGTTTTTTTGTATATGTGTCACATCCCCAATTTTAGGAATATGATTGGTACAAAGCACTAAGTGGTGACCTATGAACCCATAAGCATTTATTCTTTCATAAAACCTCTAAATTTTAGAAATCATGAAATCGAAGCTAAAATTATGTCGAGGCTCATATATTTTAAACTATGAAATGCAAATCTTTTTATAAAACTTTCTTGAAATTTTAAATAAAAAAATCCTTTTCATATTTCATAAACATAAATCTTTTGAACCTTGATCTAGCTAAGCAGACACAATTACTAAAGAAATGATCATACTTGATAGCAAGCAATCTCATAAAGAGTTGTTCACACTAATTGAGGCATTCTTCCAATCCATACACCTAAAATGTTAATGGAATGGGATAAGTACAACCTAAGTATTGATTGAAGTAAAAATTTCTATCCTCCTTTGGGTAGAAACCTTTTTTGTGATGAAAATATATATATCAAGGATCATTTACATAATCATAAGAATACTAGTAAATACATGTACATGCATTATCATATTTATTATACTCTTGTATCCTTAACTTAATATTCTCTACATCATCATCATTCCATTCCTAACATTCATAGTTTTATCAAATCATCTATCAACTACGGGCGGTATGGTAATTCTTTGCTATATGGTTGCCTTAGTACAACCAGCTATAGAACCCTCAAATCAACCAATCAAAATAATGAGCAATGGTTACCTTAATGCAACAAGTAATGGGACCCTCAGTTAGACCAAGCATAATAATAAATAATGGCTATCTTAATGTAGCAAGTAAGGGAATCCTTAGGTCAATGGAATATAATAATAAGTAATGACTACCTTAATGCAACAAGCAGTGGGACTTTTAGGTCAACCAAGGGTAATATGGGTATCAAAATATTTGTCAATATAACCCTCAGGTTAACCAATCATAAATCAGTCATTCATTTCACATGTCTTACCAGTCCAGCAAGATAGGTCAATCATAACATACACTAATACTATGTATGTCAAAAGAAACAAAGCGATAAGGATATATGGTCTTTAGTCATCTCATATCATGTTGAATGTACTTTCTGCAATTCATATAATTGTGCCCCCTTATACCGCACTTGTTTTGTGAGTCATCGCGTATTATGGCTTCACAATTGTCACAACATGCATGAGGGTCATTAGGATGCAAATAGCAATCGAAAAAGATAAATGTTATTTTTATAAAAATAACAAAAAACATGCTGAAGTCATCACTAATTTTTTAAGGGAAAAATTAGAGACCATAAAATCGGATAAAATAGATCTTTGAAACCAAATTAAGGGTTTAGGTGTCCAATTAGTGTGAGGAATCAAAATCTAAGTAGTCTGAAAACTTATAAATAGAAAACAAACAACTTTAAAATAAAGAGACAAAAAAGTAAAATAAAATTTTAAAAATATATTTTGTAGTTTTGAAAATTTTTAATATTAAAAAAGTTAACTTCAAATTTTCGATAATTGATAAAAGGAAACTTAGTTTGAAAAAAAAAAGAGAAAAAAGATAGTCTTAATCCAATTCTATTGTAATCCAATAAAAAAATATTTAAAAAAGATAAAATTAATAAAAAAAAATATGAATGCAATTAAAGCATCCTATAATTCTTTTATCCAAAAGTCAAAAGCCCTAGTTTTTGGGAGCACTAATCTTGAGCTTAGAGAAAATTGGTGGCCATCACACATGATAACTAGACAGTCTACCATCTCTTCATTGAGAAAATATTTCTAGTATGTTGGAATTAAACAATTGTCAAGTTTGACAAAAGAGACCAAATCAAAAACGAATGGAAATTAATAACCAAATCTTCAAGTCATTGCTTCACGATTATATCACATCCCTAAACATTTAGACAAAATGATGTTAAAGGATAGAACAAGGTCTATGACATAAACCAACATCCTCATGTATATAATAAAACAAATTAAATTAGTTCAATATAGTGTAGTTGATAGATGACCCAAATCAAAATCATGCTTGTTCTATATATTCATTAAAAATTCCTAAAGTCGTGATGAATTTTTTACACAAATATTAAAAACAAATACAAAATAGATTAACAAGGATTTTGAAATAATCAAGAATTTCATATGTAATCAAATGGGAGCAAAACCATAAAAGATAAAAACTTTCGGTCGCCAAACATCATTTATACTGACCAATTTATACGTGATGATGCCATATGATATCTAATTTATATGACAGGTATCTTAACTTGACACAATCTAAAATGGCCTATGATCTTTGGTCATTCGATCAGTGGTCGATCTGTTAGGACTAGGTGAAGAATTAGCATTTGGCATAAGCTACCTCTTGCCGATCGGCTACCCCACTTAGTCAAATGACCTAGGGCACAAAGTTAATCAGTTAAGAACTTCATGAACCAATCACTCAATCAACACATGACAAAAGGCATGATCAGACCTACATGAATAATGTGATACCAACAACAACTTGGTGAGATTCTCGCCGACATTACCAATACGCTGCAAACACGTGGTAGCACCTCATTCGTCCAAGAGCATGCTAATCGACATGTTTGGCACCTATATATATGTATATACTAGCAAATATCCCTCTTCTTATATCATTTTCTACATACTTACTGGAATACTAACTTGATCATCGAAGCGTGCCTGATGGAGCACTTCATCATATGCGGCTGCTTACCTTATTTTGTCAATTAATTAAACTAATTGAGGAGTTTTCACAACTTATATTAAAAATAAAAATTTGAAGGACCAAAGAGCTACCAATTGAATCTCATACATTGGACATCACCATGTGGCAGTAAACAATCGTTAACATATTGCACATTGTTAACATAGATAGACAATCGCACATTGTTAACATGGATGGACGATCGCACATTGTTAACATGGATGGATCTCAGTAAATCACACATTGTTAACATAGATGGACCTCAGCAGATCGCACATTGTTAACATGGATGGACGGTCACACATTATTAACATAGATAGACCTTAATAGATCATGATCGCACATTGTTAACATAGATGGACCTCAATGGATCGTATATTGTTAACATGAATGGATGGTCACACATTGTTAACATGGATGGACCTTAGCAGATTGCACATTATTAACATGGATGGACGGTCTCACATTGTTAACATAAATGGACCTCAGTGGATTGCACATTGTTAATATGGATGGATGGTCACACATTGTTAACATAGATGGACCTTAGCAGATTGTATATTGTTAACATGTATAGACAGTCACACATTATTAACATGGATGGACCTCAACTAGCAAACCATGACTTCTTTAGCCTTTCAAGATAACTGGCTGAGTTGATAACCTAAATGTGGTTTAACTGAGTACTGGTCGAGTTGTTAGACTGAGCATGACCAAACCAAGTACTGATTGAATTATTCTGAGATCAGCTTGCTTCATGAGCAACATTTTGAAGACATATCAAAGAATTTATAATAAACATAGTATTAAAGGAGATAACTTTAGGCCTCTTTATTGAGATTTAAATAATGATACAGAATTATAGAGCTAAGCTTGAATTTATTGATATATGGCTGAAGATGTTTAGCATTCCAAGCTCAAGGAACTTCAACCCCATTTACATTCATCAAGCAAGAAGCTCTATTTCCCAAATTCTCCTTTATTATGTATGGGCACTCCTAGTTCAGACCTAGCATCCCATCGCTAGCCTTGCGAGCTCCCATTAAAATGAGGCATAGCATAAGATCACTTACTCTATAGTCTCGAACTTGGACCTTTCGGTTATAATATCTTGTGACCCTTACTGATAGGTTATGATCCTAGGGTGAGCTATATCCCTCGCTCCTTCGATGATGTCAAGATTTGCAATGAGCAGTTGGTTATTATCCTCTAGATTGAAAGTAGCCCTTTAGTATGAAGTTACTTTAAATTTTGTTGGCGTCATAGCTTTAGACCCATAAACCATTAAAAAGGAGGTCTCTCCCATAGTGCTATGAGCTGTGGTTCTGTAAGCCCAAAGTACTTTCAACAGCTCGTCTACCAATGCTCCCTTTTTGGCCCCCAATTTTGCCTTGAAGATCTGTTTGATAATCTTGTTTATAGCTTTGACTTGTCCATTAGCCTGAGGATGGTCTACTGTCAAGAAACTCTTTATAATCCTGAGATCATTGCAGAACTTGATAAACTGCTCATTGTTAAATTGGGTCCCATTATCAGTTACAATCTATTGGGGAACCCTAAACCTATGAATAATGTTATTGTAGATGAATTTTTCAATTTTTGAGGAGGAAATTTTGGCCAATTCTTTTGCCTCTACCCACTTTGTGAAATAGTGATAGCTACTACTGCATGTTTACAGCTCCCATGGCTTGTAGGGAGAGGTCTTATTAAGTCAATGCCCCAAATCACAAAGGGCCATAGGCTGACCATTTATTGAAGATACGCTAGTGGAGCTTGCAAAACCTTAGTAAACCTTTAGCACTTATCACATCTTCTGATAAGGTTAATTATGTCCTACTTCATGGTTAGTCAATAAAACCCTTGCTGGAGTGCTTTTTGAGCTAGAGA
Organism: Saraca asoca; assembly: GCA_026873985.1. Classification (NCBI taxonomy): domain Eukaryota; kingdom Viridiplantae; phylum Streptophyta; class Magnoliopsida; order Fabales; family Fabaceae; genus Saraca; species Saraca asoca. The sequence continues at coordinate 9,643 of JANHAO010015088.1, read as the reverse complement.
TAGCCCCTCAATGTGGTTTCCACAATGACCAGTGTGAATTTCCTCTAGGATAGTGTCACAATCAGGGCTACCGATGCACCTGAGGAGTAGAGCCAAAAACCCCCCTTTTATAGAGCATGTCATTGATGATGTAGTGTCTAGTAGCTTGAGCTCCACATGGCATGCTTCCACTTTATCCCCTGGCGGCTTGCTGCCTTGTAAACACTCTAAGATAAGACTCATCCATGAGTTTTGTGCCACAACAATTGACATCATAATGTCTTTCCACTCAATGCTCGGTGATGGAAGAAATTCCACCGGGATTGCCCAAAGAAATCTATGTCTTTGGTTACGGCCAGGTGAGGTAGTGCATCTACATGTGCGTTTTGAGCTCATGGGATCTGACTGACCTCGTACCTTTGGAAATTATTAAGTAATTCCTGAAATTTCTAAAGATAGATAGTCATTTTTTATCCCTTTTTCTAATATTCACCCTTTATGTGACAGACAATAAGCTGAGAGTCACTAAATATCTTCAAGTTTTCAACTTGTACCCCCTTGATAGGTGGAGTCCTATGAGCAATGCTTCATATTCTGCTTCATTGTTGGTGACTTGAAATCCAAATCTTAGTGCATAGAGGATTTTATGTCCCTCCGGGCTAATCAGAAGTATTTCTGCCCCTGCCTTCTGCTTGTAAGAAGACCTGTCTACAAAAAGTTCCCAATATAGACCTTTTGAGGTCTCCATTTCTTCCCCTATAGGTCCTGTAAATTCCACAATAAAATTCACCAAGGCTTACCCTTTGATCACCGGCCTCAACTTGTAATGGATATCAAACTAAGCCAGCTCAATAGCCCACTTAAGTAGGCAACTTAAGGTGTTAGTCTTCTGCAAAGTTTATCTTAGCAGGAACTAAGTGAGCACCTCAATAGTGTATGCCTAAAAGTAAGGTTGTAGTTTCCTTGAAGCAATCAAGAGGCAGTAAGCAAGCTTCTCCATTAGCAAATAATTCATTTCTACATTCATCAACCTTTTGCTTACGCAATAGATCGGGAGTTGAGCTTTGCTTTCTTCTCGAACTAAGGCTGCATTGAGAGCATGCTAGGATACTCCTAAATAAAGAACAAGCTTCTCACATTCTTTTGATTTAAATATTAGAGGAGCTAAGCCCATATATTCCTTTAAGTGTTGAAAAGCGATTTCACATTCCCCAGTCCACTCAAATCATTTGGCTTTTTTTCGTACATCAAAGAATGCGATGCATTTGTCCGTCACTTTGGAAATGAATCTGCTAAGTGTTATGACGTGGCCATTTAGACTCTACACATCCTTGACCCCAATTGGGGATCTCATATCAATGAGCACCTTAATCTTCCTAGGGTTCACCTTAATTCCTCTACTATTGACCATAAACCTGAGAAATTTTCTCGAAGCCACCCTAAATGCACACTTGAGTTGATTTAATTTCATATGGAATTTTCTTAAAATTTGGAACATTTCACCTGGTCTTTCACATAATCCATGACCTATTTGGATTTCATGAGTATATCATCCACATAGACCACCATGGTTTTCCCAATCTATTCTTTGAACATCATGTTCACTAGCCGCTAGTAGGTTGCCTATACATTCTTTAGTCCAAAAATCATCACCTTATAACAATACAACTTGTGGTCTGTGATGAATGAAGTGTGCTCTTTATCTTGGGGCTCCATAGGTATTTGGTTGTACCCTAAGTAGGCATCCATAAAGTTGAGGGTGACTGGTTGTTACATCTACAAGCTGGTCAATCCTTAAAAAGGGGAAGCTATCCTTCAGACAGGCTTTATTGAGGTCCGTGAAATCAATGCAAGTTCTCCATTTCCTATTTTTCTTTTTCACCAGCATGGGATTAGCTACTCAGGTTAGGTAGTGAGCTTCTTGAATAAACTTATTGGCCAGAAGTTTATACACCTCTTCCTTCAAAGTGATAAAGTGCTCAGCAGTCATTGACCTCCGGCAAACCAACTTGTGGTGAGGATCTATATTCAACTTATGCAACATGACCTTGGGATCAATCCCCACCATGTCTTCATGATTCCAAGCAAAAACATCCAGATTTGCTTTGAAGAATTCGGCCAGTTGTGTCTTTACGCTAGGAGATAAGTTTTTTTCCAGCTTGAGGCATCTCTCAACATCTACCTCGCTGACCCATACATCCTTGAGCTCCTCTATAAGGCCAGTTTCTTTGTTAACATCCAAGTCATGGGGGTCGAGGTCATGACTAACCTCTATCATGCTCAGAGCTTGAGGTTTACCGCCAGAGACTACATCAACCCTTCTCTCTCTCCCCTATCTTAACAGCATCTTTATAGCAACGTTGAGCTGTATGTTGCTCACCTCACACACACCCGACTTGACTGGGGGTTAGGAACCATACAGTCAATGTCCTAGTGGACATGACCATGTCTAGATCGTTCATTGCAAGTCACCCCAACACCATATTATACATCAAAGGGCAATCAATGATCAAGAAGTCTGCCAGGATGGTGGCTTGATATTCCAAGTCCCCCAAGGTGATAGGAAGCCTGACCTTCCCCACTGGAAATATTGCATCCCCTATGAAACTGAAAAGACACTCTAAGGAAGACTTCAAATGGCCTTCTCTCTATCCTATCTCTTCAAAACACTTCTTATACATGACGTTTATTGAGTTATTGGTGTCTAGCATGATCCTTCACACCTCAATATTGCCAATCTTAGCCCGAATGACCAGTGCATCATTATGGGGGGGACTGAACTCCTTGCGCATCATCATCTTTTGGCCTTCTTAGTGACTCTTTTAGATTTATAACCCATGAACAAGACATGATTCGCACTTTATACGTAACGTTCATGTGACCTATTGAAGTGCCTGCAATATGTGGCCCATCATGGATTGTGAAAATGTTTTTTACCTTAAGTGTCTACTCTTGTTCAGCTTATTGGGATGGTTGTTGTTCTATTTATTGGGGTTGTTAAAGTCGCTATCCCACAGGTTACACCACATAGTCCTTCAAGCGACTTCTCCTTATCAGATCTTCGATGGCATCCTTAAGTGACCTGCATTTAAAAGTGCTGTGCCCAATTTCATTATGATAAGCACAAAACTTTCTAGCATCCTTGAACTTGTTTAGAGTCTTTATGGGTCTAGGCTGCCTGAAATCCTCCCTATGCTTTTCAATTGTGTATATCCTATCCGAGGTACTGGATAGGATGTTATAGTTTTTGTGGCAACCTTGAGGCTGAGGTGGCTCTTTCCTAGCCTTCTTTGCAAGTTGGTTACCGATGCCATCGTTCTGGCCCATCTTGCCATTCCCGCCATTGCCCTCTCTTTTGCTCTGGCTCTAGGTGGAGCTACTCGTCTCATTCCCTTGACTAAGCTTCTTTAGGCTGAAAGTATACTCCTATCTAACCTTCTATGGCCTCACTAGAGATTTATATATACTTTTGTATAGGTTCCTATCTTTGCGGAGCCCCACTGAGATTACTGTTAGAATGTTGTCATCGGAGGGATTCTTTACATTGTTAACCTTGCACCTGAATCTCGTAATGTAATCTTTCAATTATTCATCCTTCCGCTGAAAAATTGTTATATGGTGGCAGGACGGTGCGAACTGCCTTGTGAGAGCTCTATATTGATTAATGAACCTTCTTTGGCACTCTTCCTAGCTATCGATGTTGCGAGCTAGGAGACTCTTGAACCATGTTCGGGGTATGTCTCCAAGAGTGGCTAGGAAGACATGGCATTTGACCAAAAAATTGGTCATCTAAAGATCCATCTAGATGTTGAAAGCATCCAAATGGTCCTATGGATCACTGCCCCCATCATACAATGGGATGGCAGGAACCTTGAATCTATAAAAGAGAGACTCTATCTCGATCTTCCTTGAAAACAGTGTCCTCTCATCATTATACATAAAACATCCTCATCATGACTCAATTTCCTTTACCTAAATTATTATTTTACCTTTGCTAGATCTATTAGTCTTTATTGAAGCTCATATAGAATAATCTTCTTTATTTTAATTATTATCAAATAATTAAATTATATTAATTATAAAAAAAGTCAAATTAACTTACAAAGGCTAAGTTGCAACCTACGCTAAGCAATAAGATAAGTCCACTCTATACCTAAACAAAACATTTAAATAAACATTCCTAATAATTCTTGTTGTGGGGATCCTTTGGATAGAAGGACCAAAAAGAAAGGGAGTGGCCTAAAATAAGACAAGGCCACTGAGGGTCTCGTAGATGGATCGCCAAGCATGCGACCAAGAAGTTCTAAAAGGCAAAGACGTTGGCGAGCTCTCCTCCGTGCCTAGGGAACTGTTCAGGTACTTGATAGGCACTGCCTAAAAGCACTCTATCAGCCCGTAGCCCCCCAAAATCATATAGTGATTTGCCTAGCATTTATTACTTGTCATTTAGCATTTAATGCTTGTACATATGTAATCATAGTTGTATGCGAATAAACTAATACTATCTAGTGTAACTCCTCCCCATATATATAAAAAAGGGGGACGGACAGAAAAAAGAGAGAGGAATTCTCAAGCAATTCTTGTAAAGAAAAACTCCTTTAAAGAAGATTATACTACTCACCGTGGACCTAGGGGTCTAACAAGACTTTGGCCGAACTACGATAAAAACTCCTTTTGTTCTCCCCTGTCTTCTTTCAAAATATACAGCAGATTTGCACACATTAGATAATAGAGTAGCAGCTCAGTCTCTTGAACCCTCTGTTGACTAAGTACCAAAATCAACCATCAATATTTTGGCATGCCTGGTGGGATCGACTGCTTACACATCCCTCACAATGGCAAGGGGTAGAACAACCAGAAGTTCAGGTGCTGCCAATCAGCCAGGTGGTCACGGTGAAGGATGACGAAACACACCTGAGGAGGAATACCCAGTCTTGGCAAGCACTTCTTCTGCCCTTCCGGAAGCAAATGGAGTGTAGATGCTACACCAATGCCAAGAAGCACTTGAGAGCACGGTGAAAAGGCTCGTCGACGCGGTTGAAGCACTAGCCCAGGCCCACATTCAAGGGGTCGGAGAGCACGATAAGGATGCACCTGCTGTTGAGGAGGCCGTGCAGCTGCAGGCGGAGATGGTAGCACGAAAGCGGTAGCTGGCCGAGGAAGAAATTCAAAAAGCTAACTCAAATCTTTCCTCCAACCTGCGGTCAGGAGAGGAAGAACGATAGGCTCACAAGGGGAAGGGGAGCCAGCAAGCTAAAGACCCATGCTATGCAAAAAGCTCGAAGGTGAACTATGACGACTCCCAAAACTAGCAGCCCGAGGTCCAAGGTCAGATGATCGAGGAGTTGTTACAGAGGGTGCGAAAATTGGAGAAAAGCCCTTCAACCTATGACCGATTGGGCCATTACGAGGGCAGAACCCCATTGTCCAAAGAGATTGAGATGGAACCTCTCCCCCAATGCTTCAAGATGCCATCAATCTTGTCGTACAATGGAAGAAGCGATCCTTACGACCACCTAGATGCCTTCGACATTCAAATGGACTTACAAACCAGCAATCCTTTAGTTAAATGTTGAGTCTTCCCAGCCACCCTCGGGATGTGCCAAGGGGATGGTTTAAAAGTCTTCCGACCCGTAGCATTAGTAGCTAGGAAGAATGCCAGGGAAAGTTCCTGGACCAGTATGGGGCCCTGAAGAAACAACTCGCACCACCCTACCACCTAGCCACGATCTTTCAGAGAAGGAATGAGTCGCTAAAGGATTATATTTCTAGATTTTGATGTGAGGTTAATAATGTGGGAAGTCCTTCTGATGACAACATTCTGACTGCAATCTCAGCCGGGCTTCGTAGAGATGAAAAATTGTATGAAAATATATACAAATCCCTAGTAAAGAACTTGTGGGAGTTCTTTGAGTGGGCCACCAAGGAAATTCGGTGGGAAGAAACTTTTAGCTCAAAGGGATCCGAGAAAAAAGCTGATGTTAGCTCTTCGACTTCTGGTAGGGGCAGGAAAAGAGGAAGTCACGGTAAAGACTGAACAAGTCAAGTCAATAACATGGAAGCACAACTCACGAAGAGACCCAGGGTGGAGCGACCCGAACCCTGAGGCCACTATAGTTGCTATAGCACCCTAACTGACACCCTAGAGAAAATATACATCGTGAAAAAGTACCGGGAGAACTTCGGATGACCAAAGCCACTCCTAACTCTCCCGAAGCAATATGACCCAGGCAGGTTTTGTACCTATCATAATGATATAGGACATAGACCTCTGAATGCAAGTCTCTTAGGGATGCGATCGAAGATCTTATCCGAAGGGGCCGCTTAAGAGGTTACGTGGCGCGGCCCTCGAACCGTCAATCTCCGCCACATGTGACCCAACCACCTTTCGATGCTGAGCAAAAACAGGCAGTGGTGGTCAGAACCATTTACACAATTCATGGGGGACCCTACATCGCTGGGGCCTCATGAAGCTCACGAGAACAATATGTACGAAATGCGAGCTACATCTTGTCAAAAGGCAACGAGCATGACAGGCTCGCCAAAAAGGCGAGGATGGTCCCCAGGTCTATCCCTTTTGTAGATGATGATGAGTAGGGGGTTCAGTCTCCACATAACGATGCCATTGTCATAAGGGCTAAGGTCGGCAATGCTGAAGTAAGAAGAATTATGCTAGATATTGGTAGTTCAGTCAACGTAATGTATAAGGGATGTTTTGACCAAATGGGACTGAACCGAAGCAATCTTGAATCCTTACCCGACCCTCTCTTTGGCTTCACCGGCGATGCGATATTCCCTGTGGGATGAATTAAACTCCCCATCACCCTGGGAGAGGAAGACTTCCAATCCACCATCTTGGCCGATTTCCTAATTATGGACTGCCCATTGGCCTACAACATAGTCCTAGGATGACCGGCCATGAATGACCTAGATCTGATTGTCTCCACAAGGACTTTAACGATCCATTTTCCCATGGCAAACGGGGTCGATTGCGTGAAAGGTGAACAATACACGACACGACGTTGTTATGAAGACGCCATTAAGGTCGGGGACAGAGGAGGCAAGATGGATACGACTTCCAATAAGGAACCTCAAGCTTTGAACTCGATCGAGAGATGCCACAACCTTGACCCACGAGACTGGGAAGTAGAAAAGGAAATCGGATCGATCGAAGAACTTGAAGAGATCAAAATCGATGAGGCAGGCAATCAGCGACGACTCAAACTTGGGAGTAATCTATCTCCCAGCATAAAAAGGTAGTTAACGGACTTTCTCAGGGTAAACATAGACATCTTCGCTTGGAAACACAAGGATATGGTGGGAATCGATCCAAAAATTACGTCGCACAAGTTGAAAATCGACCCCCTCCATCAGTTGGTAAGGCAAAAAAGAAGGCACCTGACTACAGAACGCTCATGCTCCCTAAGGGAAGAAATGGAGAGGCTACTGATGAACGGGTTCATCCGGGAGGCTCATTATCCGGTCTGGATAGCCAACCCCATCCTGGTCAAGAAGAATGATAGGAGATGGAGGACATGTATAGACTTCACAGATCTCAATAAAGCCTGCCCAAAAGATAGCTTTCCTCTACCAAGAATTGACCAGCTTGTAGATGCCACATCCAGCCACCAGCTCCTCAGTTTCATGGACGCCTACTCTGGGTATAATCAAATACCTATGGAACCGCAAGACGAGGAGCACACATCGTTCATCATGAATAGGGGCTATACTACTATAGGGTAATGCCCTTTGGACTTAAAAACTCTGGAGTAACTTATCAGTGGCTGGTCAACGTAATGTTCAAAGATCAGATTGGGAAGACCATGGAGGTCTATGTGGATGACATGCTCATTAAATCTGAGCAGGTCTCTGGCCACATAAAAGATCTGGATGAAATGTTCCAAATTCTGAGAAAATTTTGGATGAAGCTGAACCCGTTGAAGTGTGCTTTTAGGGTAGCTTCCAGAAAATTCCTGGGGTTCATGGTGAATAATAGAGGTATAGAGGCCAACCCTGAAAAAATAAAGGCGCTCGTAGATATAAGGTCGCCTAGCGGCACAAAGGATATTCAAAGTTTAACCAGATGAGTTGCAGCCCTGAGCAGATTTGTGTCCAAAGCGACAGACCTATGCTTGTCATTTTTCGAAGCCTTGAAAAAGGTGAAACATTTCGAATGGACAGAGGAATGCGAAGCTACTTTTTTATCTTTAAAATAATACATAGGTCGAGCCCCTCTTCTTTCTAAATCGCAAGAAGGTGACATCCTCATCCTTTATTTAGGAGTGTCACAGCATGCCATCAGTGCAGCATTTATCTGTGAGGAGAACGGGATATAACTCCCAATTTATTATGTGAGCAAAAGGTTGGTAAATGCCGAAGAGAATTATACGCTAATTGAGAAACTCGTCTACTACCTCATGGTTGCATCAAGGAAGTTATGACCGTACTTCCAAGCACATTCTATCGAGGTTCCAACTCGGTATCCACTGAGACAAACCCTTTAAAAGGCGGATGCCTCGGGTCGACTACTGAAATGGGCAGTCGAACTCACTCAATTCGACATCAATTACAGGCCATGATCAATGATAAAAGGGCAAGCCTTAGCCAACTTCATAGCAGAATTTATTGGATCGGCGGAAGAGGAAGCTGAAACCTCAGAAGAATCATGGTGGGAGCTTTACACTGACGGGTCATCATGTGACCACAAAGGGGAAGCAGGAGTCCTACTAATCAGCCTTGAAGGGCATAAAGTCCATTATGCTTTGAGGCTCAAATTTTGGGCCACTAATAATGAAGCCGAGTACGAAGCACTTCTAGTTGGGCTTTGTCTTGCGAAGGAGGTACGAGCTGAGAACTTAAAGGTTTTCAGTGACTCCTAGTTAGTTGTCCGTCACGTAAAAGGGGAATATCAGGCCAAGGGGGTGAGGATGGCCATGTACCTACAGAGGACGCAAGAACTGCTCCGCACATTTCGGAAGCATGAAATCAATCAGGTCCCTCGAGCTCAGAAAGCACATGCAGATGCTTTAGCCCACCTGGCTATGGCCAAGGACGCAGAGTTCATAGGCACAATCCCTGTGGAAGTTCTACCGACTCCTAGTATAGTGCCGAAAAATGATGTAATGACAATCACTCCGATGCATGATTCATGGATGACCCCCATCGTGAAATGCCTCCAGAATGGCGAACCCCCTGAAGATAAGCTAGAGGCATGCCACCTCTGATTTCGAGCCGTAAAATATTGCATCATAGACAATGCACTCTACAGAAGGAGTCTCTTAGCCCCGCTCCTTTACTATATTGATGGTCCCAAATGCGACATCATTCTGAAGGAAATACACAATGGGCACTACGGCAATCATGCTGGGGGACTGTCGTTAGCACAAAAAGTCCTTCGATAAGGCTTCTTCTAGCCAACTGTGAAACGAGACGCTATCAGTCTCGTCAGGAGATGTGACAAGTGTCAAAGGTTCGCCAATGTCCCTCGTGCTCCTCCAGCTTACCTCCAGCAAATGGTCAGCCTATGGCCCTTTGTAATTTGGGGGATTAACTTAATAAGACCCCTCCCCACAGGTCGCGGGAACTGTAAGTACGTTGTAGTCGCTGTGGATTATTTTACCAAGTGGGCAGAAGCAAAGGAATTGGCCCAGATTTCATCCTCTCA
>JANHAO010015087.1:0-14998 GCA_026873985.1 Saraca asoca | reverse complement strand
TCCTAGAAACTCACTCCTGTTGTTTCCATATTTTTCAGTTCCAGATGAGCTTTCGAGATTCCCTCCATTCCATTGCTTCCTTCCGCGGAGATTGAAAGATATAAATATGGTGATGTGATTTGGCAGTTGGATAAGATTTCATATGCATGTGTTGTAAATGTTGTCTGGATGCCCAGTAGGTAGTTGTTGTGTATAGTCTAGGCCACTGTGCATATGTTATGTGTTTATACAGGTTGATTGGGTGTGTAGCCCTTTGTGTTGTATGTATGGCCTTGCGTTTGGGTGTCCAGAAAACAAAGGAAACTCTACCAGATTTTCGGTAGAAATAATAATTTATATTGATTGATTATTGCAAATTATATGCATTGATATTGTGTTAGTGTTGCATGGTAAGGCTTGTAGGGGGTTTCCTAAAGGAAAGGGATTCCTAATGGTGACCTTCTACGTCGGTCACGTGCCCAGGATTGGGATGTGACACCTCATGTGTTAACTTGCCTCATTGAAAAAGGTTTTAAATAAATTCTGCATAATATTCTTGTTTTTCCATGTACGCCATATCGATTGTTTAGTAAGTTGTAGATGATAACATATAGGTTGATATGAATGAGTTCTTGCAAACCATAACTTGATAAATGTTAGATAAAAATGAATGCCTGATAAGTCAATTGACCTTGGTTAGCATGATTTGACAAATATTAGTTAAGTACTGAGTAGGTTGTATAAGTTAATATAAATGGACCTCAACCAATAAATCATGAATTAAAAGGATATGTGCCATATTGAATGGCTAATAGATTGTATGAATACATAGCTGGTCGCATGAATGCAATGGCAAGTAGTAGGTTACATGAGAGTTGCGCCTTAATTAGCATAAGTTAAATACTTAGATAGGTCACATGAAAGCTGTGCCTTCGAGTATTAGGTCACATGCATGTGGTTACCAGATAGTAAGTCACATACATGCAGTGTCGAGAAGTAGGTCCCATGCATGTGTTTGCCAGATAGTAGATCACATGCATATGGCGCCGAATAGTAGGTCGTATATATACAGTTCTGAGAAAAAGGTCACATGCACATGGTGTCAAATAGTAGGTCGTATGCATGCAGTTCTGAGAAGTAGGTTACATGCATATAGTGCCAAATAGTAGGTCATATGCATGCGTTCTAAGAAATGGGTCACATGTATACAGTGATGAAATGTAAGCGATTTTGAGAAGTAGGTCACATGCATATGGTGCCAAATAGTAGGTCATATGCATGCGATTTTGTGATGTAGGTCACATGCATACGGTGTCGAATAGTAGATCGTAAGCATGCAATGCCGAGTACATCAAGTTAAATGCCTCTTCCAGATGGCAATTGCTCACTTCCGGATTAGTAAGGTGACCAGATGTCCTACATTCCAAACTCAGGGAACTTCAGCTCCATTCATATTTGTTAGGCAATAAGTTCTGTTTCTCAAGTATTCCTTGAAAATGTATGGGCCTTCTTAGTTTGGATCTTGTGTCTCGTTGGTAGCTTTGTAAGTTCTAAGAAAAATGAGGTGTAGTCCAAGGTCACCAAATTTTTAGCCTAAATTCAGACCTTTATGTATAATATTTTGCTGAAATCTCATTAAACACACAATCATGAACATTTAAGGGAAAATTTGGGTGCTCTTACTAACTTTTGAATAACATTACAGGACCATATAGCTCTTATAGCAAAGGCTTGCTTTTGCTCGGGACCCTGTTGTGGTTATTGTGGTCACGGTTATGCTGGTCGTACCATATAGTCTTTTAAATGACTTCTCTTGATCAAACCCTTAATCACATCTTTGAGTGCCCGATAACCCGAAGTATTATGCTCGACCTCATTGTGATAGGCACATAATTTGTTTGTGTTTCTATACCTGCAAAGAGTCCTTATAGGGTTAGGCATCCCGAAGTCCTCCCTATACTTTTCTGTCATAAATATTTTATCCTGAGTGTCTGATAGGATGCTATAGTTGTTACGGTGACCTAGATGCTTAGGTTGCTCTGTCCTAACCTTCTTTGCAAGCTGGTTATCAGAACTATCCTTGCTATTTTCATCATTACTCCTCTTTCTAGTCTGATTAGACTTGTTCGCCTAGTCCTTATGATTAGACTTCTTTAGGCCAAAGGTCTCCTCCTACCTGATCTATTTGGTAACTCATTCATAAAACTTGCCCAGGTTCCTTACTGGAGACTTGTATATGTTTTTATATAACTTTCCATCTTTGCGAAGTCCTGTTGAGATCGCTATTAGAATACTCTCATTGACTGGATTCTCCACATTATTAACCTTGTGTCTGAACCAAGTGATGTAGTCTTTTAGCGATTCATCTTTCCCCTGGAAGACCATTGCGAGATAGCAAGATGGTGGAAGTTGTCTTCTTAATGCTTTCTACTGGTTGATGAATCTTCTTCGACATTCTTCCCAACTGTCAATGCTGCGAGCTAAGAGATTCCTAAACTATGTTCGAGGTATGTCTCTTAGTGAAGCTAGGAAGACATAGCGCTTGACTGAGGGATTAGTTGTTTGAAGATCCATTTGTACATTAAATGCATCTAGGTAGTCATATGGATCACTATCCCCATTATATTGTGGGATTGTGGGGATTTTAAATTTGCGAGGAAGAGGTTGCATCTCAATCTCTTTAGTGAATGGTGTCCTTTTCTCATAATGACCTTGATTATCTTAACCCTAAGGGCGTTCTTCTAATTGCTTTACTCTCTAAAGTAGCTCGTCTACCATCGGGTCTAATGTTTCGGATCGCTAGTTCCTTTTTGTTTCATGGTCATGGGAGTAACGACTTGAGGTGTGTCCCCGGCTAGTCTTGTTCAAGGTTTCCACCCCGATGTGAGCTCTCATGTCGCTAATTATGATCCTCATGTGCTTGGTGGACCTCGGTTCTTATTCTTAAATTGGAGGAGCGAGCTGAATCAACATGCTAAAGGACTCCTTTGGGTGCTGTGACCTCAACTTGCTTTCGTACACCCTGGGTTTGTACTTGCATCAACACTTTAACCACCTCAGCCAGCTTTCTTACTATGTTCTCAAGTGTTTCCTGACGTTGATGCCACATTTGCACTTCATCAATTCCAAGAGCAATAATAGCAGGCTGGCGATGGGCCGTTGGGGGAAAGCCAACGGTGATACTAGTAGCAAGGACGGTAGATGTGCCTACCGCAGGAAGGGCTGGTTCCCGCTGCTGTTGTATGTGACCTTCGGGTTGGTCAACTAGATTATTTACACTTCTGGTGATTCTTCCTATAGCCATCACAATTGAACAAAAAATTAACCAGAAAAATTAACCAAAGTGCAGTATAAGGCCTTTTCTCTATTGCCAAAATGTTGACGGTAAAATTTGATCAATCAGAAAAGTTCAGTAAACCCTTAAACTACAACCTAATGAATGTAAAGAATAAAAGAGAGATAGTGGAGAGAGGAAGAATAGGGAAGACACTAGGAGCTTTTAACATGGTTCGGTTAAAATCAATTATCAACCCTTACATTCACGATAGTATTATTTCTTAACCTTTCTACTAAGTAAAATATTTTTACAGTGGGTTCTGTCCGAGTCTAAAATTATCTCTGTGGGGATCCTCATCTCTACAATAATCTTAACCCCTATATATAGTTACAGGAGTGTACAATCTTAAAGTATTCCAGAAAAGAGAAATAATAAATTAAATGCAAGTTGATTTCTATAAGTTGGTGTTTGCAAATTGGCCATGCATGTTGGTCTTTCCTCAGGTTTAACTACAGTGAGCTTTCTAAAAGATAGTTGAGGTGGCTTATATCATTCTGTGAGTTAGAGCTCACTTTCAATCGACTTAAGGTTATTGTGAGCATTGTTGCTCAGCGACCTGAGCTTTCCTTTTGGCAAGCTGTAGACTTGATCCAACGATCTCAATACTAGAAGAGCTGGACTTTTATCGGTTAGACTTTGTCTGTTAGACTTTTACTAATCTATTTATATGGTTCCAAAAAATACCCATAACAGTAAATTACATTAATGATAAATAAATAAGCATATCCTTGATGCAAGTCTAAGGTGTCAAAATTTCCATTGACACTCCTATTGTAAGATTAAATTTGTTTGTATTAAAAATTTTATATATCAATAAAAAATATATGCACAAACTACAAAAAAAAAATAGAAATTTTGTATACACGTCACAAATAATAAATTATTGAGATCATGTTTAAATAATAAATCATTAAGCATACTTTTAAATAATATATATTCAATGTAAAAATAATGTGTAATATGTTACTTATTTAGAAATATATGCATACATATTTAAAGGGTTCAAATTTGATTAAATATAAGAATAAAATTTTTTTACACTGCTAATGAATAAGAAAATATGATGTCATTAAAGAAACAAAAATAATTAAGAATTTTTGTGAATAATAAGAAAGTTATAAGAATTTTTTTAATAATATGACTATTCATAAATAAATAATAATAAAAAACGAATTGGAATTAATAGCTAAACACTACCCATGGCCTATGTTGAGCGAAGGATGGAACAGGGGTGCTCTCTGTTATTAATCGAAGAAACGAATTTATTGAACAGGAGCACAAAGAGGATTAAGAAAGGGGCTTAGGGTTTCGTTGGGGAATCCACAAAACCAATTTTATATAATAACGAGATTTTTGAATCAGAAGAAAAAGGGGGGGGGGGGGAGGGAACTATTAGGGGTCGAACTTATAAAAATCCTTTGGGGGGTATAGAGAATGATTCAGATAATAACATGGAAGATAGTGTGAACGAGGAGGAATCTAATGATATCTAGTCTGAAGAGAATGTTGATGAACAGGATTACGAATAAGAGAATATGAATTCTGATCACAGGAATAATTAAAATGGGGAGGGTTCGAGGAAAAGTATTTTGGTTGTGGAATTGTAAAAGGAAAACCTAATTGCCCTACTTTGATTATATTCTATTTAATGTTTCAAATAATAACGAAGGTTGGAAAAGAAACTGCCTCCCTATGATTGGACGTGCTACATTAATTTCTTCGATTATTTTGGCTCTCCGTGTATGTGATGCAGGTGGAAAAAATTTCGAAGAATATTTGCTTGAGAATAGAGAAAATGCAACAAGCTTTACTTTAGGGGTCATGATGTGGATGTCTGGAAAAACAATATGATTTCCAGGGAAACAATATGTTAACCAAAAAATCAGAGTGGCTAGGGATTTAGGAGATTGTCTTACATGAATGATGCTTATCTTTTAAAACGGGGGTCTAAAGAATGCATGGGGGATGACAGTGTTTGGGGTAATATTCTAAAAGCTAAATATGGAAGAAATTGTGATTTGAGGAGAGAGATCATCTATGAAGTTTCAGATTCCGCCTTTGGGAAAGCTCTTTCTTGGATTTGGACTCATTGCCTCCGTAATCATCAGTAGTATGTAGGTAATGGTGAATCTATAAATTTTTGGAAGGATATTTGGCTTGATCTCAATAATCCTCTATCTGCCTATGGTTCATGCAATCCAAACTTCAGTTACAGAAGGTAAAGTTTCCCACATTACTACCATTGATGGGAATTGGAATTGGAATATACTGTCTGATATTATTAATCCACATGCTTGTGCAGTAATTTAATCTGCTAAACCTCCATCAGTGGAAGACGGATAGGATTCTTTTGTTTGGAAGCATAACGCTGGTCAGTTCGGTGTAAAAAGTGCTGATTACTCACTTGAATGTTCAAACTGGAATGCTGTCCACCTGAAATGGAAGTTAATTTGGCATTGGAAGGGTCCGGAGTGAGCTCGTATGTTCTTATGGAGAGCTGCTCATGGCCGTCTTCCAACTAATGATGTGTGTTGCAGATGGCATTATACTTCCTGCTTTTGCTATCTTTGTGGAAACCAAATAGAAGAGATGCTTCATGTCCTTCGACATTGCAGGGTGGCCTCGGGCATTTGGATACATCTGGTGGATCCCAAATTCATCATCCAATTCTTCTCCTAGGACATTGATAACTGGTTTGTAAATAACCTTTCCATGTCTTTGGGCATTTTGGATTTGCTGGTTTGAAGTGTGATCTGGGGAGTCGGAGTTTCTAAACTATGGGAATCAAGAAATAAAATGATTTTTGAGAACAGTTTTCAAAGACCAGAAGACCCAATCCATGACATTTTTGCTTATGCTCATGATATCCATGGTGTCACTTCCCAACAGAAACAAAATGCTAAAAAGGAAAGTAAGCTATTTCCATTGTTTAAAGCCCTCCTCCACAAAATGGTATTAAGATCAATACAAATGGTGCAACAATGAGTAATCCAGAGAATATAACATGTGGTAGCTTGATTCGTGGTTGTTACAGAGAATGGATTAAAAACTTTGGGACATTGTAATGCAATCAAGGTTGGAAGTTCTAAAACTTGCCTTGTCTTTAAATTATAGAAAAGTGATCCTTAAATGTGACTCATTTAGCTTGGTGAATTGCCTATCCGATGGCACTTTAAACTTGAAGGTCAGTTTTAATCCATTAAGTAGGAATTGAAGTGTCCAGATTTCTCATTCTTATCGACATGGGAACAAGTGTACTGATTGACTGAGAAATTTTGGAATTTCCCTTATCTGTTTCCTCATTAGTCCTCCTGTAGACATGAATCTTCTGTTTCTTCCTGACTTGATAAGGATCTTCATGACATGTAATTTTTTTCTTTAGTTTTTTCCTTTATTTTTTTAGGCTTAGGTCCTTTTGATTAAAAAAAATCAAAAGTATCATGCAAGAGAGTGTTTGTTTCTCGTTCAATTAATTTTTTTAAAAAGTACTGCATTTAAATTTATGAAAATTGACTAATTTGTAATATATCTACTTCTCTAAAATATAAAAAGTACTTGTGACAGCTTTGTTAAGGCTTGCGTAAGATTTCATGCAGGTAAAGGCAAGGAATCTAATCCTCCGGTCCTCTGCCCAGTGCCAAAGATTCAAGAGGTTCCCTTGGAAGTTCCGTACGATCTCCACGTGTCTACCAATTTGTCAGAACTTGCGTCACCATCTACTAAATTAAATTACTTTTGACATTCGTCGCCGACTGCATTTACTATATTACCCCTGTGCATTTGTTGTAAAGCGTTGACGCAAAATATCTAGGAGACTCGTCGCCAATATATATGCAATGCAAAAAAGCTAATAGACTAACCTCAAATTGTGATTAGTTTATAATTAATTAATTGAATTTTAAATATTTTAAGAAAAAAAAAACTTGATTCCATTTCGTACTTACATCATTTCATGCTATATGTAACGTCATGTGCCTGTTCTCAATAAAGAAAAATGTTATTCTAATTTTGTATCTTGAGCTAAAGTCAATTATTACAACATAGAAAGGGAAGTTTGTATAATGTGTATTTTTTCTCTAAAATATTCGAATTGTAAGATATATTTTTTTAGTAGTTCACGTCATTAAATCAAAGATAAATCTCACGAGGATAGTTACACATATACATTTTTTTTCCTTATTTGTTTAAATAAAAAAGTTTGGCAAAATATCATTGATTAGCACCAAGTTTTAGAGAAACGTGTGCAACACGTTCGATGGCATCCAGGATATATAAAATCAAGACAAAATTTAATTTTGTCTATGAGAAATTATAAGCACGGATAAAATAATCAAAATAATTATAATGATTTATAAATAATATATTTATTTTATTAGTGAATAATACAATGAAAAATAAAATTATATAAATAAAATATTATTTAAAAATTATTATAATCATTTTTATAATTTAGAAATTATTTTTTAATATTTTATAATTTTAAAATTAAAATTATTAATTTTATCTAAAATTAGTATATATTTTTGATTAAAAATATGTAATTGTTACGTTTGGAACAAAATAAATAAAAACAATGAAAACATAATATATTCACATGCGAACATACTAATGTATGAGAAATATGATTCCATAACTATAATTCCTGGTTTTAATAAAAAGGACAATTTATCACTCACCTCCATCCTTTTTTTTTTCCAGCACGAGTGCTCTTTCACATTTTGTAATATGGATTTTATAATAATTATCACGTCATTGTTATTATCAGCTTTACTTGTATTTATTATTAATGTAAAATATTTTATATTATAATAAATAGAAAGATATCATATTATTAAAAAATTAAGAGTAATTATAAATTTTAATCAATAATAAAAAAGTTTAATAACTATTTAGTGATATAATAAAACATAGAATGATAATGTAAAATTTATTTATATTAATGATTAATTATGTATTAAATTTAAATTCTTTTATTATTCTAATAGACTTGCATGACAAAGAACATCCAAAAATAGATAATTATGATAAAGAAAATTTGATTTTTACATCCTCAACACTCTTAGTAATACATTAACATCTAATATCACCTTAAATCTTTTTTCCTTTATTGTACTGAGTTAAAAAAATTGGCTTTTATATTATTTTTGGAACTGGAATAAATGCAAGGCAGAGTTTAATATATCTCTCTTTCAATTAAACATAACCAGCAGTATTATTCATATGAATCGTGTAAAACAATACAAAAGGTACAATAAGAAATATATTGACCCAAAAATATAACAAAATAAAAAAGCTAAAATATGACTATTTGACTAAGCTTAAGGTTAAATAAGATATATGCAAACATTCATCCTCTCATACATCAATGTATACTCAATTTTTTAAGTTTTAAAAGTCTTTTCCTAATTTTGAAATCTATACGAACAAGGGCAACTCCGTAATTTCAACGACAAGTAGATGACAATTTTGCTTTTGTTTTTGCCATTCTCAAAAAGGATACGACAATAACACAAATCGCACAAAACCTTTTTCCTTCTTCACGATTTTAAATTAAATTAAAATTTTCTTATAATCTGCTAAACTCCGCAAGACAAAGGGCTTCTTAGCCAAGTACAGCGTACGAGACTAAGATAACGGCTCGGGAAGACCGTCTTGCCGTTTTTAGTAAACAATTCTCTGGTGCTTCCGTCCAAGCTTGACAACAGCCACCTTCCGTTTCCCGTTTATAGAAAGTTCGTTTCTTGCCAGCTCACTCTCTCTCTCTCTCTCTCTGTGCTTCTATGCTCTCTTGCATTTCATACAAAAGTTGCCACTTTTTTTTCGATTACTCGAGACAAAGGATTCGTCAAGTTTGAGAATTTCGAGTTCTGTGCTTCGTGAGCAGCAGGCAGCAGCAGTAGTAGGAGAACATATTTTTAGGGTTTGTGAATTGCGTGTTCTGAAATTGGCTCTGGAATTTCAAGCTACTTTTGACCGTAAACGCTTATCTCTTTTTGTCAAATCTCAATTCAATGTTTTGACGTATAATTGGACCAACTCGCTTTAAAGCATAGCCACTAGCTGTTAAGCTTGGAAAGGTCCCTGTGGTATTAAGCGAAAAAGTGGCTCGTTTTATCTTGCGCTGTTTCTGGGCAGTGCCTGTGGTTCTCAAACCTCGACAATAAGGTTTTTAAAGCCCTAATTTTCTATTTGAATAAAATTTGTTGGCCTTTTTATCTGTTTAATGATTATGTAATGACTCAAACATCTTTGCTCTCGATTTTTTTTTTCGTTCAATTTTGCCTATTTGGAGATTGATTTTGTTGGGCTTTTAGATTTGGTGAATAGTTTTCAATTGTGTGAACTGTGGACTTTAGGTGGCCGACTTTACATTCGTTTGCCTGTGAATTTTGAAGTTGCGATGTGCTGGTTGCTCAAAGTTACAGGCTTCCCAAAATACTATAACTAATGAAGACTAGATCTGAAGTGACCTAAATGGGTTCTTTGATGGTGAAGATGATCTAAAAATAGTTAGAAAGATGAAGGTTGGAGACTGAGGGACTTCAAATGAGCCTAAATCAAAGCTGTCTACTTGCCAAAGTCTAAATATTCATTTTACTGTTCCATTTATTCTTTTTTTCTAGAGAATTTCCTATTCAAGTTTCTTGTAATTTGATTCCAGTTTAACCTGAGCATTATTTTTTTTTCCCAAAGCACTGTATTCATTCGCTTGAGGGGTTTGATAAAACTATTTTGCTTTTTCGTCAAAAGATTTAAAGTTTTGATTGAATCTACCTTTTCTGAGCATGCACATATTTGCGTTTACCTAACAGGCTAACACCAAAGAAACATAACAAATTTGAATTTGGCTCCTTTCTATTTGCGTGAAATAGGATGTGAGACTGCAATTTTGTTTTGTAATAGAGTAAATTTGGTGCTTGTTGGTTCTGGAAATTTTTGGGTTGTGCTTATGTTGAAATTGTTTGGTGATGAAGGTGAATGATTTATGGGTATACGGAGCTGAAGACTGCTTGGTGAAAAACTTCTAACATGCTGGTAAGCAGGGAGGGAGTATGTTATGCAAATTTTTATTCAGGGGAACTCTGACATCAGTTGAAATTCAATTTCAGTTTTGAAACCTAAGCATGGAAATCCCTTTTTCCCCCAAGGGAAAAGGGATTCCTCAAGCTCAATTGGAGGGATCAACATCATTAGATGGTGGAACTAGAAACTCAATGTCAGATGATATGCTTAACAACCTTTCAGAGCTCATGAATTTTGATATTTATGCTGGTTTGTGCAATATCCCAACAACAGCTGATCAGAATTTGGCTAATGGGCTTCCATCATTTTCCTCAGAACCATATCTATCATCTGATGGGTTCAATTTAGTGGAACAGAGTGGTGGAGCGTTTTATATGACTGAAGTGAGTGGAAATTACAATGCTATGGAAAGTTCGTCTAGTTCTGGGGAGAAAGTTGTGTTTCATCAAATGGACACTCAACTTGGGTTCTCTGATGATGCAAATAACATGAATTATAGACAACATATAGTTGGCTCTTTTCAACAACTTAATACCTTAGGCATGGGCAACAGTGTAATTTCCAGGCCACTCGTCTGGTCACTTGAGGAGAGAATGCTGGGGGCTTTGTCCTTCTTCAAGGAGTCAGTTGGTGGTGGAATATTGGCACAAGTTTGGGTACCCATGAAATACGGTGATCAATTCATCTTAAGCACAAGCGAGCAACCCTATTTGCTAGACCAAATCCTTGCTGGGTATCGTGAAGTGTCAAGGGCATTTACATTCTCTGCAGAAGGAAAACCAGGTTCTTTCCCCGGACTTCCTGGTCGTGTGTTTATCTCCAAAGTTCCTGAGTGGACTTCAAATGTTGGTTATTACAATAAGACTGAGTACTTGAGGGTGGATCATGCAATTAGTCATGAAGTTCGTGGATCAATTGCTGTTCCAGTATTTGATCTCCACTCTGAAATGCCTTGCTGTGCTGTCCTCGAACTTGTCACGACAAAAGAAAAGCCTGATTTTGATAGAGAACTGGAAATTGTTTGTCGTGCTCTACAGGTTAGTTTTCTATATTTTCCCTCTTTACTGTTTCTTATATTGAGTTATCCCAAAGCACGTCTGTTATTCTTTTTGTTAAGCAACTGCTTTATTTTTGCAAAATTAGTTGAAAATCCACCATGCATCTCAGTCAATGAAATTACATCATGTAGTTAGAAAAAAAGTACGTTTCTGTTTTCTTCATATCTTCTATATATGTCCACACTGTGTTAAATTCAAGGTACTAATGATAATTTTAATTCTCATGACTTTCTGCAGCTTGTAAATTTAAGAACTACTTTGCCTCCACGACTTCTTCCCCAGGTATTTATTGAAACATGAAAATTATATTCTATTGATTTTTTTCTGCTGCACCATAAGAAAAGGGAAAAAGAAACAAGCAAAGCTAAGCTATCTAAAACTGTGATTTGCATTGCTTGAAATGCTTATATCTGGAGTCCTTGATTTCCACATTTCTTATGAAAGATTTCCTTTTCTGCAGTGTCTCTCAAATAACAAAAGAGCTGCTTTAACAGAGATAATTGACATCTTACGGGTCGTGTGCCATGCTCATAGATTGCCGTTAGCATTGACATGGATTCCCTGTTACTACACAGAGGGAATTGGTGATGAAACTACAGGATTAAGAATTAGAGACGGCAACTCAAATTCTAGTGAGAAGTGTGTACTATGCGTTGAAGAATCAGCTTGCTATATAAACGATAGAGTGATGGAAGGATTTGTTCATGCATGTGTTGAACATTATCTTGAGGAAGGTCAAGGTATAGCTGGGAAAGCTCTTCAATCAAATTATCCATTCTTCTATCCTGATGTGAAGACATGTGATATTAGTGAATATCCACTTGTTCATCATGCACGCAAATATAACTTGAATGCTGCAGTGGCAATCAGGCTAAGGAGTACCCACACTAATGATGAGGATTACATTCTAGAATTCTTTCTACCCATCAATATGAGAGGGAGTTCGGAGCAGCAACTTTTATTAGACAACCTCTCAGGCACCATGCAGAGAATTTGTAGGAGTTTGAGGACAGTTTCAGAGACTGAATTGTTATCAGGAATAGAAGGATCACAAGTAGGGATACAAAAGGAAAAAGTCCCTGGTTTTTTCCCCTTGTCTGGGAGAAACTCCCAACCAGCATCAACAGATGGTGATCATGATGCAATTAAGAAGACACCCTTGAAGGCATCTAACCTGAGAAATGATGGAACTGAAACCGCTCATAACCAGGTATGTATTGACTGTATCCTCTATTTGAGTTCTATTATCCAGTGAACTGTCAGATATGATTATTATATCTACTTTCCAATATGTGGCTGTTAAGATATCATTAAATGATGGCAGTGGTATTCAATATGAAATGGCTACTTTATCTGATGATTCATTTGTTTGACTTGTGGTGATTCATGCAATAGAACTTAAAAAAAAAAAAATAAATAAATAAAAACTACAAAGCATCCATCACACTTAATTTATGTTATGAAGGATTGAGTTTCAGAGGCAATAACCTCCTATGATTTGTGTGTTGGTTTTGTAACTTAATAGGATCACAAATTTTCTGAAATTGGGAATCAACAATTAAAGCATTTTGTCTTGTAGGCTATGAGTGGTTCAAGAAGGCAGGTTGAGAAGAAGAGAAGTACAGCAGAGAAGAATGTCAGCTTGAGTGTTCTGCAGCAATACTTTTCTGGTAGTCTGAAGGATGCCGCAAAGAGCATTGGGGGTGAGAATTGAACATCGTCTTTATATTTATTGACATGGCTTATTTATTTTGGGCTAGAATGACAGATATTAATTATCAATAAAGTCATGTTTGAGCAGGTACCCTTAGTGGTGCAGTGGCACTTGATGTTGGCTTTGGGATTCTTTCCACTTTAGTGTCTTGAGTTCAAACGTAGGATGTTGCATGTGTGTTTAGTGGCTTGTCACTACTCTTATCACAAAAAAAAAGTCATTTTTGAGTCATTATATAATCATAGCCATCACTTTTGAAAATCAGAATGTTCGTTTTTTCCCCTAATATTATTAGGAAAATTATCGTGAACACCATGTAGGCACATTGTGACAATAATGAATGCTAATCAATGCATTTTTTATGATGGACTTGTTTGTAAGCTACAGATCACATGGTACAGCTCTGATTAAGCTGTACTCAATTGTCAAATTTAGCATAAAAAGTCTTTTTTTACTTGTTAACATATACTGATTTTTTTTTCTTCCTGCAGTTTGTCCTACAACCCTAAAAAGGATATGTAGGCAACATGGTATTTCGAGATGGCCATCCCGGAAGATTAATAAAGTAAATCGTTCACTAAAGAAAATACAGACTGTGCTTGACTCTGTTCAGGGGGTAGAAGGAGGGTTAAAATTTGACCCCTCAATGGGGGCATTTGTGGCTGGAGGTTCAACCATCCAAGAATTTGATGCAAACAGAAGTCTTTTGTTCCCCGAGAAAAGTTTGCCTGTAAAAGACACTGAGCCTCTTGCACAGGACGCAATCTCAGTACCTCCAATGCCTTTTAGTGAAGGTGAGAATTCAGCTATCAAGACGGAAGATTATGATGTTTCCTTAGGTGGAAACCAGCTTGTGCAGTCAAGAAATGTGCTTACCCCTAGTTCATGTGAAGAAGAATTGAAGAAGGCCAATGTTTCTGATGATTGTAGTGAAGATTCAAAAGCCAATGCCATGGAAAACGGTGTGGAGAGGGACAATGGGATTGTTGAACATAACCACCCAACTTCTTGTAGCATGACCGACTCTTCAAATGGCTCTGGTTCGATCGTGCATGGTAGTTCATCAGGGTCTCAGAGCTTCGAGCACCAGAACCATTTCAAAGCCAAATCAACCTGTGTTGATAGTGGGTCAAAAATAATTGTGAAAGCTAATTACAAAGAAGATACCATTCGTTTCAAGTTCGACCCCTCTGTAGGTTGCTTCCAGCTGTATGAAGAAGTTGCAGCAAGATTCAAATTGCAAAATGGAACATTCCAGCTTAAATATCTTGATGATGAAGAGGAATGGGTGATGTTGGTTAATGACTCGGATTTGCAAGAATGTGTAGAAATATTGGAGGATATGGGCAGACGTAGTGTGAAGTTCCTTGTGCGTGATATACCTTGTGTTTTGAGCAGCTCTGGCAGTGGCAGTTGCTTCTTGGGAGGTAGCTCATAGCATATGAGATGATGCATGAATTCAAAGCAACCATTGAAATCTTGCTACAACAATATTTGGTATACCCTTTGACAAGGCTAGTTCCATAGAGAACCCGGCCTACTAAGGTTCAACATTTTTACCGTAAGATTGCTTATTTAAAATGAAACAAAAATCTTAAAAGAAATAAACAATCTTACGATGAAAATATTCAACCTCTTTGGATGCCAAGTTCTTCAGAAAACAACCCTCTTGACAATCTCATCTGGCTTTTGCATTGTTTTGGATTCCGAATTCGAGCTGGTTGGAGGATTCTGTGGTTTAGCCGCCATTACCAGATGCAAAAACTTCATTTCTGCTGCGGTATCTTATTATTTACAATGCGTCATTGAAGCCATTGGGTTAGATATTTCCTGTAGTTCAATCTTCAAAGAATGTTAACAACTTTGAACCAAAGAGCATGCATCTTT
>JANHAO010015086.1:0-15011 GCA_026873985.1 Saraca asoca | reverse complement strand
ATCAAAAGCTCAATGCATTGCTTGGTTTCTACCTTTCTCTTCTACAATAGATCATGAAGCCACAATCTTACTGAAATCTAAATATAATGAAGCCATTCCATTCATATTTCACAATTAAAAATAGAGAAGAAGGAGAATAAATGGATAACAATTGAATGTAAGAAATAAATACCAGGATCTCAGCATTAATCTTTCAAGTTGCTGCCCCTTGGATTGGTTACAGTTTTAGCCTTCCATAGAGGCTGAAAACTACAAGGAAAATGGAGAAAAACAAGCTAACATAATGCTACCAAGAACTAAGCTAAACTATACTACAATATCTTAAAAAAACTGAAGCAAAAGACCGAGACTAAATGGCTTTGCCCGGGTGGAAGAAAGAAGGCAGTTGTAAAGTAGGTTAGTAGGCATGATGGCTGTCTAGTTGATGCTCTGCCACTGCCATTACATGTTGCACAATTTTGCAGACTACTTTCTCTTCTTTTTCTTTTGATTTTTGGGTCTCCAGTTAGCTGTATGTTTGCTGGATCAAAGGATGGTGAAATGGGCTCAAGATCCATGTCAACTGGGGCCTTGAAAGTCCAATTCTGCAGAGCCCATTTTCGCAGCATCTCTACCCCAGAATTGCAGCTCATATTGCATGCCCATATTAGAGTTTTTAGCTTAAGAAGTCTTCATAGTAATTGTGGATTTATGTGTTAGCTTCCATTTGGGATTTGTTTCACCTCAATTGGACCTTTATATCTCAATTTATGGCTTGTTGAATGCATAGAGGTCAGCTGCCTGAGACAGTACTGAGACAGTGTTTTGATTCTGACTTGATCTCCAATTTTGGATGACCAATTTTGTGATTCATCTTTTGCAGTCTTCATGAAAGTTGTAGATCTATCACTTAGATTTCTTGAAAGATAAGAATCACATAAATTGGATAAGTGTAGCTCGAGATATAGCTAGATTACAAAAATTACTCAAAATAGCCAATTATATAGAATTTTGTAAAATGAATCCAATTGACTTCACACTATAAAAACATCTTAACACAGCTAGAAGTAAGCAATTTTGGATCTTAAAATGCTAAGTATGAGGACAAATAAATGCATAAAATATTGTTTTATAAAATTTGTAGTAGCTGAATTACAAGATTTAGTCTGCCCGTCCAGTCTTGTGCATTAAATGCCTGATGTAATAGATTTACCACATGTAAAATTACAATTATAACCTTATCTCCTCTATAAATATAGAAAGGAGATGAATGTTGAAGAGAGAGGCTTGTATGTTAAAACTCTATAAAAAAATATTCTCAAAACAATACATTACCGTAGACATAGGGTTCGATTCTGTTCAGATTTGGCTGAACCACATTAAAAGCTATGTGTTTCCTACTACTGTTCCCTTCTTCTTGGCTTTCTTTGCTCACTCATTGTCTCAGAACCAGGTTACAGTTTGAGATCCTGAAAGAATCCTTCATTGGCTAGAGTTTGGATCAGAACCAAAATCCACCAGCAACATGTTGGTTCACAATAAAAAAAACACATTGATTCTCATCAACAAGACATATTGGTTCTCATCCTAGAGACATGTTGATCATATCTAAGAGATATAAAGGTTTGTACTAATAGATATAAAGGTTCATGTGCAAAGACATGATAGTCTATGGTTAAGAAATATGATGATTCGTGTGGAGGAGACATAACTATTCAAGTTTAAGAGACATGGTAACTGTTCCAAGCAACTGCTCATTATCAATATAAGAGTGTTTTACCTTGAGTTTTCACAACTAGTATTTTGCTTTCAATTAGAGAGTTTTGAAAGTTTTGTTGTATCTTGGGATAAAACTCTTCTTTATGTGAGACGCTATTACACTCAAAAAAGTATAGCTACTATAAGCCTTAAAGTCATTCTTATTAATATGTTGTCTCCTATTCTATAATTTTACTAACAATTTGAGTGTAATAATCTCACAATGGAGACAACTTCAAACCCTACTATAGCTATGCTTAATTGTTAGGATATGGCCAAGTTAGATCATTTTAGTGGTTCAAATTTTGCTAGATGGAAAGACAAAATGATTTTTGTGTTGACAACCCTCAAGGTGTACTATATACTTGATCAAGATCTCCAACCTTTCCAGGATCCCAAACCTAATGATTTTGATGATGTCAAGAAGGAAAGAAAGGTATAGGCAAATTCTTATCCTTAAATTACTTTGATTTTAGAATTATTGATGATATGCCCACCTTAGATTAAGTCCATGAACTATAAATAGTGGTTTCTAGATTAAGAGATTTGGGCATAAGAATTCCTAAAGCACTTCAAGTGGGAGCAATTCCATCAAAGTTGCCTCATTCTTGGAATGTTTATAGTAAAAAGATTTTGCATTCTACAAAAAATTTAACAACTGAACATTTTCAAATGCATATACAAATTAAGTGTGAGACTCATGCATGTGATGTTATGTTACTAAATTCAAAAGTGAATGCAAATAACAAATCTTAGGTGAATTATGTTGAAAAGGATTCTGAAAAGATTTGGAACAACCTTAAAGTTTAGAATAGCGGTGGATTTAAGATTTTTTTAAAGTTAGACAATGTAATCATATCTAAAAATAGTGCATTTGTGGGAAAGGGTTATTCCCTTGATGGCATATTCAAACTTAGTATTAGTGAAATAAATATTAGTTCTACTTATATTGTTGAGTCTTCTTCTTTGTGGCATGCTAGACTAGCATATTTAAATTATGAAATGCTAAAATTTATGTTTTCTAATGATTACATCTCATATGAACATAATAATCATGATAAATGTGAAATATGTGTTCAAGGAAAAATAACAAGAAAACCTTTCTCTAAAGTAGAACATGAAACACAAATTTTAGAATTAGTACATTTTGATATTTATGAATTAAACATTAAACTAACTAAAGGTGGAAAAAGATATTTTATTACTTTTATGGATGATTATTCATATTATATATTTGTATATTTACTAAGAACAAAAGTTGAGCCTTTTAAAAAAATTCAAGGAATTTAAAACTATTGTTGAGAATTAAATGGAAAGGAATATTAAAATTCTTCAGAGTAATAAAGGAGGTGAATATTTCTTAATAGACTTTAATTCTTTTTGTGAAGAACATGGGATAATTAACAAAAAATCTGCTCCATTTACATCCTAATAGAATGAATTGGCAGAAAGAAAGAATAAAGCCCTAGTTGACATGCTAAATGACATGATTTTAAATGAAGATACCATTCAATTTGTGGGGTGAATCCTTGCTTACTGCTTATCACATTCATAATAGAGTTCCTTCAAAGAAGACCTATATACCACTAAATGAAGTTTAGAAAGGAATAAAACCAAATCTGAAATATTTTAAAGTGTGGGCATATTTAGCTTTTTATAGAATTCTAGATTCTCAGAGAACAAAATTAGGGCCTAGAGGAATAAAATTTGTTTTTGTTGGTTATGCACAAAATTCTAAAGCATATAGAATTTTAGATTTAGAGTTTGATGTTATTGTAAAATCAACACATGCAGAGTTTTTTAGAACAAATTTATCACAAATTCAATTATGCATGAAGTAAAAAGTAACATGGATCAAAATAAATCTACAGCATATAATTCTCTTGTTAATAGTAAGAGAAAAGAAGTGTGTGATCCATTAGAACATAGAAGAAGTCAAACGGCTATAAAAGTAAAATACTTGGATCTTGAGTTTATAGCTAGAGATTCTAAAATGTTTCTTGTGGAAGGAAATAGAAATGATGTAGTTAACAAGATACCAATATTATTAAACATTGAAGATGATCCTAAGACATATGAAGAAGAGATGTGTCATTTTGGAAAGATGCTATAAATGATGAAATGGATTCTAAAATGTTTAATAATACTTGGATCCTAGTTAACTTATCAGCAGGGTCAAAACTTATAGATTGCAAATGGATCTTTAGGAGAAAGTATATTACAGATGGTTCTATACAAGCTTTTAAAGCAAGATTAGTTGCTAAAGATTTTACACAAAAGAAAGGCTTGAATTATTTTGATAGTTATGCTTTAGTGGCCAGAATAACATCTATTAGAGTACTTTCTGCTTAAGCTTCTATTTATAAATTACATTTGCATCAAATGGCTGTTAAAACTGCCTTTTTAAATTGTAATTTGAAAGAAAAAATTTACATGAAACAAACTAAAGGGTTTGCATATCTTGGAAATGAAAACAAAGTACATAAATTTGTAAAGTCTTTGTATAGCCTTAAATAAGCTCCTAAACAATGGCATGAAGCATTTGATTCTATAATTTTATCTTTTGGATTTAGACATAATATAGTTGATAAATGCAATTACTCAACATTCACAAAAGAGTATGGAGTAATAGTTTATCCCTATGTTGATAATTTGCTTATTTTTAGTACTAACATGTTTGGTATAAATAAGACCAAAAGGTTTCTAACTTCTAGGTTTAAGATGAAAGTTTTGAATGAAGTTAATACAATTATGAAGGTAAACATTACCAAGCATGATAAGGATTTTTCACTCAGTCAAACATATTACATAGAGAAACTATTAAATAAATTTTAAGATGTTAATATAAAGGAATCTAGCACTTCATATGATTCAAGTGTAAAGCTTACGGGAAATAATGGTAGACCAATTGAACAATTGAAATATGCTAGTGCTATAGGAAGCTTGTTGTATGTTATGCATTGCACAAGGCTTGATATAACATATGCTATATGTAAGCTTTCATGTTTTACAAGTAAGCATAGTACAGATCATTTGTTGGCAATTGGAAAATAGTGTCTATTTAGCACTAAGTCCCATATAGATAGTGGTTACTGCACATAAGAGGGTGAGCTTTGTTCTCACTCAAACATGCTGCAACAATAAGAATGACCAACTTAAAATTAACCAAATTGAGACTAACCATTTGAAATCATTAGAAACTATATCTAACAGTTGAAAGTGATTCTATGTATGTAAGCAATTTGTACGAGTGATTGAAACAATGACCCGGTGGTAGTGGGTCATTTAAAAATTTGTCTAGATCATTGTAAACTGACCCATGGACAATCCTAACAAACATGATATGTCATTATTCTTTGCATTTAGGTTGATTTTGATTAATTTTGATTCTGGAAGGAATATAGTTTTGATGTAAATAGGATGTTATTATTTTGTGAAAAAAGGATATCTATCTGGTGTATATGGTTAAATTTTCCTTGTTCCTTTGTACATATATGTCAATATGGTGGTTTCAAATAGCAGATTTAGAATTGCATTTCAATCTACCAATTTACTTCTCAGTATGTGTATATATTGTAAAACAAATATGAAGTTGAAGGAAGATGGAATCAACCACATATTCGGCTTTTAATCATTATTGATGCTGATTTTCATTGCTAGCAAGTTTAAAATATTTTTCTCCCTAAAATTTGCTACTTAATTTATGGTTTATAATTTTTATTTTGAAATTAATTTTGTGCTAATTTTTTCATAGGTTCTATTAGATACAATAAGCTAATTTCCATTATGTTAAAAACATCAATGTGATTTAAACTTTATGCTCAAAAGCTTATGTTAGCTCTTGAGGTATCCCATAAGAATTTGACTTTATTGTTTTGAAGTCAATTTATCATTAGAGATCACAAATAGGCTCTTAAAGGAACAATTAAGGAAAAATCAATCTCTTGCAAAATCAATGCAAATATCATTCATTTATTAAAACTTTAGTACAATGTATTAATCTAATTAGTAGGTTGATTGCACCAATATCAATATAAATTAAGCCAACTAACTCAATAGAAAGAAGAAAAATGTTTGCCAGTAAATACCATTAAAATACAACACTCCAAAATACATATTTTAATGCAAATCTCTTTCTTCACTATGGCTTCTTATAGCAGTTTATTTGGTGTCCACATTCTTTGCCTTTGGCTCTAATTGGGGCATTTGATAGTTAAACCTTAATAAACCAAAGCTTCTTCCATTTAGCAACTATAATAGAGATTAAGAAAGAATCATTGTGTGAAATCCAATATGTCTTCAAATAGCAATGTCGCATTTTTTTTTAAAACTTTATGGTTTTCATTTTTCTAGAAAAGATTAGTAGTGCTTTTGTTTTGGTCTAAATTCAAAAGTGATTATGATTCTATCAAACGAGTGGGTTGTAAGCACCCATTTTTTTTTTTTTTTTATAATTTGAGTAGGTTATTTGTATATTATGATAATTTAGGGGTTATGTGCACATGAGAGATAGTTGAAAGGATTCTATGTATTTTACCTAATGTAATAGTAATACGACAACTATTTGTAACTTTTTTGCATTGAAAAATTCAATGGTAATAAATATAGCGTGTGTTGCATGATGGATATGCCACTGTTAAAAATTTTGCAAATTTAATGTTAAAAATTGCAATCACCTGACAAGATAAAATAATTGCATTTTTTTTTCCTGTTGTTACATAATGTCATGGATCACTTACAAATTAATTTGCCTTTTTAGTCAAAGCAAGTGATCATATTAAATTTTTTCTTAAAAGAATTGCAAAATATTTTATCAAAGTTGCAAATTTCTCCTAGACAATTTCAAGTTACACACTTCATGGAAAAACTTGCGAATGTTTTCAATAATGTTACAAAATCTTATAAACTAACAATAGGTGAACTTGACTTCCCCCAATTCCTTTAAAAAAGTTACAAAATCTTATAAAGTTTGCAACTTTTCCTTAGCTAGCAGCAAATAGCATAATTTATATAAAGAGCTTTCAATATGTAGTTGCAACTTTTCTTACAACAATGAGGAATTTATTTATTTTTATATTTTTTGATACAAGTTTTGCAAGAATTTTCATGAAGATAGCCATTGTCCTTACAATTTTCATGAGATTGATCATTTGATAGAAAAGATCATAATTTTAGAGAAAATTTGCAATATTAGACTAATTCATTTTTGCTCTTTGAAATATAAGATAATCGAGTAAATTAACATATAGAAGTTCAGAGATGGGAGCCATGTTATGATATTTAATCTGATTTAACCAATTCAATCAATTGAACTGGAATGTGGTCACATGTACATATTGAATGGTTCTGAGATCCAATCTAAGCAAAAATCTAGATTAAATAGGCCAAATTTCAATTGATAGTTAGGTGAACAGTTTAAGATTTAATTTATTTTTTAATATAAATTTTAATTAATTTAGATAAATTTAAGTTAAGTCCAAAAATTTAAAAGTTCAATATGCTAGTAGCCCAAATTATAAACAAGTCAAACTAATTAAAGTCTAAAACTAAGAAAAACTAAAACTTTGACCATTAAAGCTTATGATGCAATCGCAAGGCTTAGTGCCTCCAAGGTGTGTGTGCCTTTCAGGTATCAAAGTGTGCAGGGTTCAATCTCATCCATCCCCATTCTCTTTATCATGTAAACTATTTATATTTTGTCGATATTAAAACAAAGGAATTACTTCCATACAACTTTGGTTGGAGAGTGTATGGATGCCCCCTCACCTTTTGCCTGGGAGATGCCATCAAAAGCTATCAAAATGATAGATAAATGAACCCTTAGCTTTGCAAAAGCTGATAGACAAAGCAAAAGAAAGGCAAACAGGGAAAAGAAGGGTTGTTTGCCTATGTTTTAGATGTGCAAATTTTTTATTTATTTTTATTTAATTTTTAATTAATTTGTTTTTTTAATTTATTTTTATGATTTGAGATTTCATTTAAATTAAATTAAAATATTATTGCATAAAACATTGCAAGCATTAATTTTAAAAAGTTGCAATATTATCTATAACAAATACTCATCCATTCCACTCAATATTTGACTTAGTAAATGACAAATTAGTAAAATGTAACTCTTTTTTCCTAAAATTGAGACTATTTAATAGATTTCTCAATTCTTATGCATTTACATTAAATTTATATAAATTTGAAATAATTTAATATTAATAGGTATAATTATATTATAAAATGTTATAATTTAATATAAATGTTGTACTTTTTTAATTGGAAATGGAAAAGCTGTCTATCGGTATTGCATACCTTGTAAGAAGATGTAAATTATATAGAAATGAGAATTTTTTTTTTAAATTTTGTAATAATGAAGTTGTAACATTTTATGTACTTATTGCATACAAAATCTATATACACTTGCAATTTTCTACAAAAAAAATTACAAGATTTTGTATAACAAAATGTAACTTTTATAATTTTTACATTAAATTTTCATAAAAATTCACAACATTTGGGATGAAATTCTAACTTTATCTTATTTAGTAGCATGTCACATTTTTCAGTAGGGTGCGACACCTTTTAAACTCTTACTTTATCTTATTTAACAGCGTGTCACATTCTTTTACTCCCGGGTATTCTCTTTTATTTGTTATTTAAGGTAAATGCACAAGAATTTAAGAAAGCCATTAAATAGTTTCAATTTTAGAATAAAAGAGTTGCATTGTACTAGTTTATCCTTCACTAAAAGTCAAATATTGGGTGGAGTGATTGCGCATTTATTAGAGAAGAGTAAAATTAGAAAAAAGATAATAAATATATTCTTTATAATTTAAAGTGACAAACAAAAAATATTTTTAAAGCGATAGATGAAAAGGAATTAAGTGAGTAATTAATAGTATAAAATTTTTTTACACTATTAATGCATTAAATTTAAATAAAATTTCAAAAATTATAAATTTTTACTAAAAATATTATAACAATTTGTATTATAAATATAAAAAATATTCATAAATAAATATTCAAATTTTGAAATAAAAAATTTGAGAAAAAAAGCCTCTACCCACCTCGTGTGCCTACCATTGACCTATATAACCTATGAAGTGGTCTCACCTCTGCATGTATGCTAAGCATTCCGCCATTTTTTATTTTGATTGATTACTGTGACAATTCATTTATTCAGTATGGAAAAAGTCACATGTTCTATGAAAATAGTTGTAACCTTTATGTGAAAGTTGCAACACATATGTTCTAGTAGCTTGTTGCAACATTTCCTATATAAGATGCATGATTTTATCTGAATATTGCAAAAGTAAATGAATTTGTTGCAACTATGACAAAGAATAAAATTATTGCAAGTTTGCAATAAAAGTTAAAATTTTGATTATAAAAATAGTAATTGCAATAATATATAGGAGTATTCCATCCGAGTATAATTGTTTTGCACGATTTTATGATAGACTTGCATGAGATTATGGTTAGTGTCTTGCACCTATATATGCCTTACAACAACTAATGTGTGACTTACATGACAGCTACATTGGATAATATTATGTTCGCAAATAGTAATATAATAACTGCATATGCATGAATTTATATTTGTATTGTTCCAGAGTATGATTATGTTGAATGATTTCATGGTAGACTAACATGATATTGTGGTTAATGTCCCAGACCAATATATACCTTGTGAAAACTAATGTGTGACTTGCTCCAAAGTATGATTGTCTTGCATGATTTTATGGTAGATAGCATGATGTTGTGGTTAGTGTCTTGGACCAATGTACACCTTGTGAAAATTAATATCTGACTTGCATGATGATTGTATTGGATGGCATTATGTTTGCAAATAGTAATATAAGAACTAAATGTGTATGACTATATATACATATTGTTCTAAAGTATTGTTGATAGTGATTTTTTAACCTGCAAAAAGCCTATAGACTAGCCGGCAGCCTAGCCCCCAGACAAGCAGACAACACACCACTCAAATCCTTTCACTACTTAGTGTAACTTTTGTACTTTATTATTATTATTAAGGTTACCATTGTAAACACTCTACACCTATATAATAGAGGAAAGAACTACTATAAAGGGGACCTCCTCTCTTCCTCAAATAGAAAGGATGGTGACTCCCTCTCTCCGAAAAGAAAATACATTCCCAACAATAAAACTGACCGTGGATGTAGGGGTCTCAGGGAAGATTTTGACCGAATCATGTTAAAAAATCTTGTGTTTTTATCCTTCATCTTCTTCTTGCTTCCTTCTTTTATTTACTGCACTTACAACCAAATTGCAGCTTGAGATAACAAGAATTGTGCGGTTGATTGGAGTTTGGCCTAAAATCAAATTTCACCATCAACATTTTGGTGCTAGAAGGAGGACCTCACCTGCATTTTGGTTGATTTCTTGTTCGGCTGTGATGGCCAAAGGAAGAACGCCCCTGCACAAAACCAATCAACCCGTTTCCTTTCTGGCTCGGTTTACAGCCAAATAGCAGCTTCTTCTGCCAGGTCTAATGGCACCTTATTGCCGGTGGCAAGTTTGAACTGGCAACTATGGTCGCTCGAAGCTCATCGTACACTAGCTATTATTCCTATGGTCGGACCATAATCAGCACAGGTTAAACATTTTGCTCCTTCGATTCTGAAACTTATTTGTCACGGTTGGAAACCCTGAAGTGTCACCTCGCATATGGATGTGGCTGCAACATCGACTCTTTCAGCAGGTATGACTGTAAAATAAATCTACCAAGTCATGGGCCCCGTCCCTCGCCCAGTTGTCGTGATCCATTAAGTCAATAGCAACTGCTACCTGTAATGAAACTTGTCCTCATCAGAGGCTGAACATCTCATGACAACGGCAGCATTGTCCTGGGCCAAACCTTTTCTGGCTTCGCAAGTCGCTTAGCAATGATCAGGTTCGGTAGTCTTGTAGCAGCCATGCAGTTTCAATGTCGCAGCCATGTAGTAGCTCAATGATGAGCTTATGCAGCCTGCTGTGACTCGATTTGACAATGAGCTCAATTACAAACATAATGCGTAGGGGACCAGTGGTCACATTCACTAAGGCTCTTATGCTATGACTCATTGCGGCTCGGGTGCTATGATCGAACGTGAGTCATAATAAACATGTGTCGAGGAGCGTTCGCTAGTTACTTAGCAACTTGGGTACAACAAGAATTGCCAAGTTATTATAAGGCGTGTACGTCAAGTTAGCTGGATAGTGAATACCACGAGTGTGCGGCACCATGAAGAGCCCAGGTTATCCACGAACTTGCGCAAATTGGTCATATGGAGGAGCCAGCCTCGACGTCAGTTGAGTGGCGACCAATGAAACCTAGAAGTCTCTATGCAACAAGCTTGCACGAATACTAGCCATGCAAGACCCAGGTCTCTCACGAGCTAGCACGGCCATGCGGTGACTAGGGCCCATGATGACCTCTCACTATACTGTAGTCCCGGCTCGGTGATTCAACGAGGCCATATCGCACTATGCAGCAGGGCTTAAACTCACGTAGCCATGTGATGAAGCAAGGATTGATGAATGAAGTTACACATGTGGCCCGTCAACAGCAGCAGTGACCTCTGGCCCAAACTAGAGTCCATAGCCATAAACCTTTCATGAAGTTAGCTCGTGCATGGCAACCATGCGAGATCTAGATCGTTCGTGAGCCCCCGCATGCAACCATGCAGAATCCAAGTCACTCACGAACTCATGCATGATGGCTATGCAGTGGCACTAGACCGAAGTGAAGCTCGCATCCGTAGGTGTCTTCATGTATTGATGTGGCCCACTAGACGTGCAAAGGAACTGGGCTGAAGTTCACCCCGCGGTGTTCATGCATTGTCTAGGAGATTGCGCAGGAAGGCTGAAATAGAGCTCAAACTCGTAATCATCATGCAGGATCACTTTCGGCCTTGAGCTTACATGTGCATGCAATGCAAAGGAGATAAATTGGAGTTAAGTTTGCTGTGACCATGTAACATTTCATTTGATCTCGAGTTTGCGTACTCACCATGCAAAGATATTGATGGTGGATTTCGATTAAACCCAAATCCGGCCAATGGAGGGGATTCTTTTAGGACCCAAACTATTTCTCGATCTTTTTAGGGTTGTAGGATGGTGCTGGATGGCTAGAGGAAGGAGGAGAAAAAGGAAACTCTCAGAGGTTTAATGTGGTTCGGTCAAATCCGGGCGATACCAGGCCCTACGTCCATGGAGGTGTTTTATTAATATCAAGAGGTTTTTCTCTAGAGCTTTTGCTATGGTCTCCGGCAGAGTTTCTGCTAGTATCTAGTGGCCTCTTCCTCCTTTTTACAATGGCTCTAGCCCCTCATTTATAGAAGCATGGAGGAGTACAAATGGAACTAAATAAACTATACATATATTACATCAAATATTAAATGAACAAGACTGCCTAGAGTACCATAGACTGACTTTTGTAGATAGCTTTCTACGGGTGGGACTTGATGGCTATATTTTGCAAAATGGCAATGAAAATTGTTTATTGGCCTTATGCTTGACCTCAGTGAGCTTCTGGCTAGGTAATGCTTCATCCCAGCGAGTTGGAGCTCATACGTTGGGGCTGCTACTGGCTCGCGGCCTCAAGCTTCTTTGGCCAGCGAGCCCAGGTCTTTAGTAAGCCAAGGTTCTTTGCATAGTGACCTTGTGGTCTGGCAAGCTCGTTTTGTCAGACTTGGCTGCTTCTGGGCTTTTCCTAGCCTACCTCACAGTGCCAAATTCTACTGATAACACTAGCCCCCAACTCTCGGTTCACTTTACGAACTGGGAGTTAGACTTCTGCTGGCAAAAGCTTGTGCTGCAATACACCATAACTCCGGCCTTTATCTTGTGCACTTGCATCCCTTTATGAGGTGCAACTTTAGTGAACTGGGACTTTGCGAGACTCAGAAGGGCACATGGGTAAGTTTTTGTTGTTGGACCTTTAATTAGACCTTTAATCGGCCCATTCCGAGTCCAAAACTAAAAGATATCTTTAATCACAGCCAAAGATGACTATGTAGTCAAAGTTTTTTGAGTCAGCCTACTGTTTAATCTTTCCAGATAATAATACATGTCTTGTGGTAATTAGTGCACTAGCCTCATTTTCTTTCAAGCTATTAAATGAAAGTAGTTGGGGGATTCCTTTTGGATCCTTTGGCAAGGTCAGGCTGAGTCCATTTAAAGCATGAGGAGTCCTCTTCTTCCTTTAGAGAGTATCCGGATGGAAGTTTTAGATAAGCCTCCTGATTTCTTGACCTTTTGTCTTCCAGGTAAGCCATGTATAGCCTGCTGCATAAGAAGCTTCGAAGACACGACTTCTCTGGTAATGTGGAGAGATCTTATATAGATCTTGGATTATGTCCTCATGGTTGTGAGGTTTCCTCTTCTCAGCCATTCTGGTGGACTTCTTCTGGGTTTTTCGATTTCAGGAGTGAGACTGAGAAGGAGCTTGCTGCTGAGGTAGGGGTCTGGAAGAAGAAAGTTAAGGACTTAAGCGAGCTAGTTGGCAAGGGTTCATCTTTTAGAGGTTAACCCTCTGATTGGTGGGAGCTTTCCCCTTGTGCGTCAATCTTTCTTCCAGAAGAACTAGCTATAGGTTTCTTCGACTTGTATTTTGACTTTTTCTGATGTAAATGTACATGAATAAAATTTCCTTCTTTTTTCTTCAAGTATTTGGCTATTTGTCCTGCAATTCTCGGATGACAAATGTTAGTAGATAAGAACAATTAAATAGTCAATCAGTAATGCTTCTTAATTGAAAGATAAATTTGGGTTAAGTATATTGAATATGAGCAATATATGAGTAGATGACATGGCTCTAAGGTTTCTGACTACATGAGAGTTGTGAAATTTTGATCGCATGAGAGTTGTGAAATTTAGGTCGCATGCATATGATGGCTAAGAAAGTTGCTCATATGCATGGCTAACAGTGGTGTGCATACAGTGGCTAAGAAAGGTGCTCATATGCATAGTAAGGTCACAACGTACACTGGCTA
The DNA here is from genome assembly GCA_026873985.1 of Saraca asoca. NCBI lineage: Eukaryota > Viridiplantae > Streptophyta > Magnoliopsida > Fabales > Fabaceae > Saraca > Saraca asoca. The sequence goes on along the minus strand of JANHAO010015086.1, from coordinate 1,284 downwards.
AGAAAGTTACTCGTTCGTGTAGTAAGATCACTGCGTGCATGCGGTGGCTAAGAAAGTTGCTGACATGCACGAGCTTTAAGTTGCATGAGTGATAACACAATATTCCATGCATTTATTTGTTCTCATACTTAGCATTTTAAGGGTTAAAATGATTTTCTTTTAGCTGTGTTAAGATGTATTTATAGTGTGATGCCAATTGGAATCATTTTAGAAAATTCTACATAATTGGCCAATTTTGAGTAGTTTCTATAATCTGGCCATATCTTAAGCTACAATTATCCAATTGATGTTATTCTTGTCTTTTAAGAAAGCTAAGAGATAGATCTACAACTTTCATGAATACTGCAAAAGCTGAATCATACAATTGGTCATCCAAAATTGGAGCTCAATTCAGAATCAGAATACTGTCTTAGCACTATCTTAGGTAGCTGACCTCTGTGCATTCAATTGATCATAATTGGAGATATACAAGTTCAATTGAGGTGAAATAAAGCCCACATGGAAGCTAACACATAAAGCCTCATTTCTTATGAAGACTTTCAGTGTTGAAATGATCAAATTAGGCATCAAAATGGAGCTACAATTCTTGATAGAATGCTAATAAAATGGGCTTTGCAGTATTGGACTTTCAAGGCCCCAATTGGCATGGATCTTAAGCCTATTGCACCATTTCTTGATCCAACTTGCACTCAGCCAGCTGGAGACACAAAAGGCAGAAGAAAAAGTGGAGAAAGCACTCTACAAAGTGGGCAGCATGCAATGGCAGTGACAGAGCAGCAACTAGACACCATCATTGCCTACTCCCTAATAGCAGTTGTGTCCTCCTTTTACCCGGGCAAAGCTATTTGGCTGAGAAGTTTTAAGCCTAGTTTTTAGTGTGTTTTTAGAGTAGTTTAGCTATATATTTGTGGAGGCAAAGAGAAAGATTTTGGTTCCCTCTTTTCTATATTTTTCAGCCTCCATGGAAGGCTAACTTTGTAACCAATCAAGGGTTGACACTTGAAGATTAATGTTGAGGTTTGGTTCTTTCACTCTTGCATTCAATTGCTGGTCACTTTTTTCCTTTTTCCTCTCTATTTTTATTGCAATATCTAACTTAAATGGATCCATTTGATTTAGATATTGATATGGTTATTAAGATCTTGATAATCACCTTAGCAGAGGATAGGAAAACTAAGTAATGCATTGAGATCTTGATAGATTGCTTGTGGCTGAGTTTTGCATAAAACTCATTAATCATTTCAGGGATCCTTGTTATGATTATCAACAATTGAATGAATATTT
>JANHAO010015085.1:0-15016 GCA_026873985.1 Saraca asoca | reverse complement strand
ATAACTTCTCACCACGGACTTCATCTTACGTATGCAATACACGATGAATGCAATATAAGATGAATATACAATCTTTATATCCAATTCACAGAATATATAGTCCAGGATGCGATAGAACTCAATCAAATTAGTTTAGGGCATCCATCCAGACTAACACTGAGGCACTAATCTAAAAGATTAAGTGTGTAACCTTGAGCTTCCCCTACACACTTGGAAGTCTGTAATAAGACTTTTAAATGTGAATAAAAAAGCAACCCCTTATCAATTAAAATACTGTTCCACAAAATTTATCTATTTTTGGTTGTTTTTATTGGGTATTTGTTTAAATTACATGAACACATCATCTTTATCAATGTGAATGATTTGGTTGCCTTCATATGTGATTTGGTCTGCTATGTGATTTGTGTTTATGTTTACCTCAATGTGTTATAAATTGTGGGTATTATCCATTTTTTTTTTCAAAATTAAGATGATATATGACTGATTAATTAATTTATTCTCAGATATTAAGTGACTATATACTGAGTGAAAAATTTAAGCACCGCACATTTTGACAATTGAGTTGTCGAACCGTGACACTTGATTATGTGATTTTCTAAGTGAATTGTCTTGTACTGTTCTATATGTTATAATCTTCCTAGGACTTGGATAGGATTTTGGCTTTGAATGGTGGTTCATGGTATAAATAGAGTTGTTGAACTAAATTTGAATGAATTAGGCATACCAATGCCAGCATCCTCTGAAGTTACCACATACAAATTGTAAAGCGCATCTATTTTGTAAGGTATGAGAGATTATAGTTTTTGTAAGTAGATTAAAATTGTTTAAATAGGTATGCACTTATGAAAATTATGGTCTGATTACTGATTAAAATTGTTTTAAGTTGATTATTTTGTTTTGTTTGATTGATTATACATATATCTTAAAAATGATTAAAAGCATTATGTTCTTCTAGACGTTTAAACTCGGGCCTTCTTCATTTTCATTCTTAAATTACCAACAAAACATAACCAAATAATTTCAACCAGAGTTTAAAAAAATTTCCGACGACTACACATGAATAAACTTTTATACGATAATAAATCAATTTACCTACAATAAGAGAAACTATGGCTTCGCAGGGAAGTGTGAATCTAATGGTCTCAACGGAGAAAAGTCACCATCTTCCTAGCTTGTGGTGATTGTGATCAATTGGTATTCAAGATGATCCCCATCAATATCCTTACTTGTTGTGGCTTCGTCTTCAATGGATATCCTTTAATATGGCTTTGAACATGTTTGGTAACTATTTTTAAAAATAATTTTTTATTTTTAAAATAAAAAAATTTGTTTGATAAATTTGTTTTTAAAAATAATTTTAAAAATTTTGTTCTGAAATTCTGTTTTTGAAGTTATTTTTGAAAATAATTCTGAATTATTTTTAAAAATAATTTTTAAAAATAAAAAATATAACAAATTTTCAAACAGTCATTTCGTTTTCCTTCTCAAAACTATTTTGGATTTCTTCTGGTTGGATTGGACCACGTTCCATTGATATGATAATAATAATTTCTTATAGCCGGTTGCACAAGTTCTCCTTTCAGGCCGATTGAAAGTTCAACAAATATATTAAATAAAATTAGAAGGATTTTATGTTATTTAAAAAATAAAAATTTTATCTCAAATTTTAGAAATAATTGTAAACACTGGAATCTTCTGCTCTTTTTGATCTTTTTAAAGAATTTTAATATAAAATTTTAATTTTTTCTATCTAATTAAATAATAATTTAAGATAAAAAAAATAAAGATTGAAAATCAGCTTGAAAGTCGTAAACAAGTGTACCACTTTTGTTGAAAACTTAGTATTACTGTGAAAACTTTTGTTGATTTTTCTTTTCTCTTTTTTTTTTTTTTTTCATTTTTGCAAATTATGTGTGAAAAAATCCGGTGAAAATACAAGGATTTTGCAGAGCCTGCAGGGAATGTGAAGTGAAAATGCCACTGGGGAAGTATTATTGCGACTACTGCGAGAAGGAATTCCAGGACACCCCAACTGCTCGAAAGCGCCATCTTCAAGGTATTCAACACCTTCGAGCCAAAGCTAGTTGGTACGATTCCTTCCAAATTCAAGGTCAGCCTCTTCCTTCTTCTTCTCTCCTAACCAAACGCTATGCCATCGTAGTCGCTTAAATTGCTGTCTCGTTCGCAACAGATCCTAATCAGGGATTTGGGAAGGGAGTTTGTAATCGATTCGTCAAAACAGTAAGCATTCGTCTTTATCTCTTAAATCAATTGGAATGACCCAGAATCTGGTTTTGAATATTTTGATGATTCTCTTGCGTTTGATATTAGGGATTTTGCCAGTACGGTGATTCTTGCAAGTATTTTCATCCCAAAAACTTGCCGAATGCGATCCCTCAAGCTCAAGGAGGACAAGTTGGTAAATATCGCCTTCCCAGCTCAAATCTCCCTTCTATACTGTTTGTGGGTGGGATCCCACCTTGTAGAATTAGAAATATAAAACACAATCGACATTAAATGATTAAATGTTACCGAAGGGAACAAGGACTTTCTTGGCTTTTGGTTTCGTTGAGGTAAAAAATGACATTATTTGCATCATATTGTCGTGTTGCAGATAATATGCAGTCGGCAGTAGTTGCAATGAGTGGTCAATTGATTGATGGAGGCTCTAACCAAGGTGAACTTGGTTAATTTAATGATTAATGCTCATTTTGTATTCATTGGCCTACTTGAAAATATGCGGTAAATAAAATTGAATATTGAATGAGTAAAAGCATTACTTAATTGATAATATGACATGACAAACAAATGTTATAAGCACTGTTTATATATATATATGTGTCTTTTGTACTAAATTAGCATTTATTAAAAGTCCTGTGATATGCAGGGAATGTGATACAAAATGGTATGGGAATGTCATGGGGCAATCTACCTCCATCGCTGAAGCCTCCTCCTGAGGGTGGATATCCCCATCTTCCCTTTGTAGACTGGGGTTAAATGTCCGGTTATCGCCTACATCTGCTTCCTATGACTGTCAGCTGTTGGTGTCTTTTTTTGTTTTGGTCCGCTGCTGTATCTAGTTACATACTAAAAACCAATTCAGTATAACACCAAAGCAAGGTTATGGGGAGGCTAATTAGGATTGCTTACTGTGGAAATTAACCATACAACAACAGGGCCTTTGTGTGTAATTTAGCATTTGTAATCTAGTAAACAATTTCTAATCTTGATGTAGTGCTGAAAAAAATGTGAGTACTGTTGGCTATTGAATTTTTTTTTTTTTAATTGTGATTAAATTGGATGCTGAAATTTAAGATTTGGTTTTCTGAAAGCAGTTTTCTCCGACAAAGTGAACGATTGCTTGTCAAGGTTGCCCGAGAACTTAGAATGTAGAAGTACAGTAGCATCTGAGATCATAAAGCGTACTTTCATGCTTTTCTGCAATAACATTAGAAGTGTCTTGTAGTAAGTGAACCAGGACAAAAGAAATTCCAGTAGGTCCCCATGTCATGCATTGTGTATCACGTCGGATTATTAATTGGTTAATTATGATCAAATGTGATTGTTTGAGTGAAGACAGCCGATATGTGCTATCCTAATGCTGTCAAGCTGCATTATGTTTATGCCATTGGAAGTTGAGTTATTAGAGTTTGTTTAGACAAATAGCATACAACATTACTCATCATTTAAATCTGAACCTTAATTGACAAGTCTTCTTTTCACACTTACATAATTGTATTGGACCAGTTTAACTTTGAACTTTACATGTATACAAAGTACAAAAATGAAAAAGTGTAACACTGATTGAATATAAGACTTCTCTAATCACTCTTCACGTTCTCATCCTCTTGAGAGGGTTTAGGGTTTAGAGTTTCATTTAGGATTATTAGAGTTTCAGCTGTAAAACTTCTGTATTTGACTCGAGAAAGAGTTTTGTATAGTACTTCAAGTTAAATCCACATCCGCTTCCCTTAGCATTTTCCACAGTGAAATTCGAAACATTATCCGCTTATATTTACTCTCAACTACTCGAGAATGTGAGATTTAGTGACAGAAATCTAATCTCAATGATTTGAATAAGCCAAAACCTTAAAACCATAATAAAGCCAAGTTTGGAGTGCGCACCAACTGGTGCAGCTGAAGAAGCCAAATAACTTACGCTCCATTTGTTTTGGTCGAAAAACATTCTTAATAGAATATTTTTATTTATTTATACACAAATAAAATATATAATTTTCTTTTTAAAAAAGTGAATATTATTTTTGTTATATTCTCTACACTGAACATTAAATAAATAAAATATTTTCTATCATTTTAATTTTTTTAACTATTCATCCCATAAAATATGTTTTTTGAACAAATGGTCTCTTCATTGGATGGTAGTGTCAATTTCTTGTACATAAACAACTGGTTTGCGTTATCGTTTACAACATATAACAAGATATAATCATTACAATTAGCGTGTCTTATTTCGTCTTAGCTTCCCACTTCCTAAAACAAAATGGCATATTATCATGTTAATTATTTGTCGTTACTCTTAAACTATGAAATTTGAGGACTTACATAACAATTTCTTTGTCAAATATTCTATATCAGCAATATTCAGGGGGACACGCAAATACTGAAATGTTTTACTATGATAGTCAGCATATTTATAAACAAACATCAAAATAGAAGAATCAATATTATATAGTCTCTATCTTTCTCCTTTTGGTTCTCTTGGCCAGAAAGCTGTTTCCGTACTCTGATTTGTTGCGCCTGAGACATCTTACTTTGAAGGGAAAAGACCCTTGCATTTCAACACTTTCTCATTACAATTTGATGGCAACAATGGGCAAATTAAGGTGAAAGTAACTACATCAGACAGTAAATTATTTATTCAACATTGTTCAGTTATGGCACGTTTAATCCTCTGAGCCATGTCATGAATTTCCTACTCTTCATCAACAAATTGCTATGGATTCACGAGTGTAATGATGCCAAACACCAATAATGCTTCCAATGAATGACTAGAATTGAAATCTTTAGCAAAATCTTAAAAAGTGAGTATAACAGGAAGTACATCACTGGTCTAAAGAACAATCATCTACCACACTATTTGCTTTTCGATTCTCCTCCATTTCTGGGGAGTCCCCTTTTCTTTTTACATAAATTGATCACTAATGCACTCAGCATGCTTCTTCTGTTCTCTAAATGGAAATGGCCGGTTTTGCGCCATTATTATAATGTCAGGTGCAGAGCCTCCCTCAAAAAAAGGTAGCTACCACTAAGCACTCCAAGGCCTGTTATAAAGGTAGCTTCAATATCAAACTACTCTGTATAATCCTCTCCTCACCAGTTCTGATCTCTTGCAAGCTGTAATAGTGCTCAAAGTGGTCACACACACACATACATATATATATATATTCACAATAGTACAACTACAGGATAAAATTTGAGTCGAATTGATTTTACTCAAGTAGTTTAAGTCAAATAGTTTTGTGTGCATTTATAGAGGGAGCTGTGAATAGTTGAAAATGCAAGTGGCGTAATTTTTTCATATTCACAGCTCATCCTTTTTTTTTTTTGACTTTCAGGAAGTTCTCTATAACCCCTGCTTTGTCTAGCCTGTGATAGTGACCTAGTTTCCAAATCCCTGTTGAGTTCTATGAATGTCCAAACAATGTGAATAATAACCCTGTTTGCATGCCTAGAGAAACAGTGACACTTTCTACTATAAATAGCCAAATATATTCCATCCCATTTGCTCCCTTCCAAAGCTCCAAGATAAACCAAACATGAATTTTTGTCAAATTCGCTCTCTTGTTTTCTTGATTTTCACATGTTTCTGTGCTCACCATATTCTTGGAAGGCATATTCATAGTTATAAAAACAAGAAGCAGCATCTGCACCTGATATCCCATATTTCAATACAGCCTTCTCCTGCACCTGAGGCTGCTGGCATAAGCTCTAATGGACCTCCTGTTTATAATGTCAGATCTTTTGGTGCAGTTGGGAATGGTATCTCTGATGACACACAAGCATTCAAATTGGCTTGGGATGCAGCTTGTCAAGCTGAACAATCAGCAACTCTTCTTGTTCCAAATGGTTATATTTTCATGTTACACCCTGCTATATTCACAGGGCCTTGTAAATCTGCTCTCACTTTTCAGGTATTGTAAGTGTGATGTTATTGCAAAAATAAAAATGCATCTTTTTCTTCTTTGATTGAAAATTTATAGTTTTTCACATCTAACTTGTGCTTTCACTAAATGGATAATAAAAGATTGATGGCATGGTCATGGCACCTGATGGACCTGATTCATGGCAAAGCAATAACAGCAAGAGACAATGGCTGGTTTTCTACAGAACCAATGGACTGTCAATTGAGGGGGATGGTATTGTAGATGGCAGGGGAGAAAAATGGTGGAATCTCCCTTGTAAACCTCACAAAGTAAGTTCTTTTATTATGTCTCTACGTCTCAGATACCACCATTGCAAGTCTGTTACTGATTTCTGCATTGAACAGGGAAGCAATGGAACAACAGTAAAACAGCCTGGTCAATGTGATAGCCCAGTTGTAGGTGACAGAAATAGTAGAAAAAGTATTTTGCTGTTAAAAATTTTGAGTTCATATCCTGACAAATTATCACCGAATTTACTAATGCAGGCCATCAAGTTCTTTGAAAACAACAATTTGGCAGTTAAGAAGCTTGAAATCAAGAACAGCCCTCAGTTCCATTTCCGGTTTGACGGCTGTCAAAATGTTCATATAGATAGGCTTACCATTAATTCGCCCGCAGAGAGTCCTAACACTGATGGAATTCACATAGAGAACACAAACAATGTCAAAATATACAATTCAATCATCTCCACTGGTAACTTTATGAATCCTCAAAATTATGTTGTCTTTCTTTTACGTGTTAAAAGCTAACAAGTTCTTTTCATGCTTTGCCATTACAGGAGATGACTGTGTATCAATTGGAACTGGTTGTTATAATGTGGACATAAGGAATATAACGTGCGGTCCAAGTCATGGAATAAGGTACGCTAGTGAACCATACTCATCTCAGAGAATGCAAACTTATTTATTGGAGAAAAACTATTTGTGTAACCAATTTACTACAACCAGGCATAGGTGTGAACCGCATGAACGTGCAGGGCTCATTCTTATGTATGATTGTGAGCAATACTGATTGTTCGACTAGAACTGCCCTATTTACTGCAATGTTGATTCAATTTTCCCAACAACTTAGTCATAAGGGCTTATCAGTAGGGCAAAAAAGAAAAAAAAGCAACTTGTCTATGAGACTGAAGGTACCTTCCTTTGTGCAGCATTGGAAGCCTCGGAAGTCACAATTCCACTGCCTGTGTTTCAAACATAACAGTGAATGACTCGGTCATCAAGCACTCCGATAATGGAGTTCGGATCAAAACATGGCAGGGTGGAGCAGGATCTGTGTCTAAGGTGACCTTCAACAACATTCAAATGGACACTGTCAGGAATCCAATAATCATAGACCAATACTACTGTCTCTCCAAGAATTGCCTCAACCAGACATCTGCAGTTTTCATTTCTGATGTTGTGTATTCAAACATAAAGGGTACATATGATGTTAGAAGCCCGCCAATGTGTTTTGCCTGCAGTGATTCTGTTCCATGCACAAACCTCAAACTAGCTGACATTGATCTGCTTCCTGCACAAACCCAGAATTTGGCTCCTCCATTTTGCTGGAATGCCTATGGAACTATGCAGAAACCTACAAAGCCACCAGCGTTTTGCCTCTTAGAGGGAAAACCACTTAAGTTGCCTCAATATGATGTTATTGGATGTTAGTCAGATTTGGTTTTGTAAACTTTTAGCAAATCAGAAGGGGGGTGTTTTTTTCATTGTTAGAAGAAGAGCTATATCTATTTAATGAAATTTAAAAATCTTTGTTGTACAAAACCTCAACTTTACAATTTTCTTTATCAAGGAGATCAGGTCCCTTTAATTTCTTGCAATGTCAATTTTTGAAAATTTATTATAAAAAAAGATACAATTCATTCAGACAGAGACTCAGCAGCTTTTGTCTAGAAACTCACAGAAACTTCTGTATCCTTTTTTTCCTTATAAATTTAACCAAAAAAAAAAAAAATTGAGATGGATTCATTTTAGAAGAAAAAGTAACAGCCGTATACCTGCAATTTGTAGCCATTGCTACTTACCATCTGCTGGTGGTTCAGTTTCCACAAAAATAAGTAGATCGATGATGACCTGAGTTTAGATGATGAGGTTATTGACTATTGTGGGGACTAGCTGGCATCAAAATCATTAATTGGAACCTTATAGTTTGTTGATTTTTACGGGTATCATATGAGAGGCAGCAAAATGACATTTAGCCTTGTCTTGATGTTCACAAGGGACCATCCATTAAAGTTCCGCTACTAAATTTGTGCATTTTTTCGTTTTCACATAATCAGCCAAACGGTCGAGCAGAACAAAATCTACCCATTTGCTTTATTCAAATATGGTTTGAGAATATGATTTAAATAAGAAATTGGTGAAGGTAACAAGGGAAAGTGGGGGTGAAAGTAAAGGATAAGATAGCAACACCAATTATTTGAAAAAAGTTGTTAAAATTTATCCAGAATTATGAACCATCCACTAATAATTTATATAAAGCTGAAGTCTATGTAAACATTTTTCTATTTAACTTGGCACATTTTGTGCTGGGAAGAATCTCTCATGTAACAAAGCTGGTTTTTTATTTCTTTGAAATGTATCAAAGCATTTTAGTTGTAGTGAAGATAATAAAATAAAAAGCAAAATGATGAGTGCTTTTTCATTCAGATTGTGGATAAAACTATTTTTTCTGGGAGAACATAATGCCTTGTCTTTTTGGCCGATGATCCCACTATCAAACCAAAAGCATAAAAATCAAAACAGGGGTCACAGATTACACTGTCGATTCTTGTGACTATAATTTTCCTGTAATAGGCTTAGCGGGTTTGTGTGACCTTCATTTTAGTCATCAGATTTGGATGGCTTCCATTTTTTAGCAATATTACATGATATTCGTTGTATCTGAGAGAAACAAAAAGAGCAATCTAATCATTCAAGTTGAAGCTCTAATACTAAAGTCCATTAAATCTTCTATATGGGGTGTGCCCACTACAGGCTTAAGGCTTTGTTTTTTCACTTTGGAAATCATATGAGCAAGATGCTTAATTGACAAAACTCACTCTTATTTACCCGAAAACAGAAAATGCTACTTCCATGATCACTATTCAGTATTCACAATTATTTTTTCAACTACACGCAACTCAACAGTTAAATTGACTCCACTTGTTTAAAGCAAAATAGAAGCAATGTTTAAGGAAAGTAACCTTTTTGTTCACAATGTAACATGGGAGATGTCATCCTGTCTTGACAATTTGCTGAAACATTTACTGATCAAAGCAAAATGCCTCTACTACATATTCTCCTTTCATTAAACCATTTCCATTTCATACGATATCTATTCTTATAATAACATATTTCACTCAAGCTACATGGATTCATTTTCATAAGCATGCCAACCACAGAACTATTATGTGAGCTCCCAGATATAAAGGTTGGAGATGATGATACTTAGCATACAGAAGCAAGTACCTCCAACAGGGAAGCAGCAAATTGCATTTGGGTCTCCTCATTTATGGTCAAGAAGAGTGGTACGTGCACAAAGAGTGATTTGATCCCATTCTGCTCAGCGAAACGAAGAGAATGATAGTATATGTAGTTGCAAACAAACCTGCCTGCATCCTCAGATCTCATAACATCATAACCCTTCTTTGCCAACGCCTTGGTCATCTCTTCCACGGGAAGGCAAGTCTGCACAAAATCATATCAGAATTGAAATAAAGGGTACATTTCTTATGCAAAAATATTGATTTAGCAAGCAGAATCATGTCTTACCAACTCATTTCTATCATGTGGTCTATATTTTTTTTTTTTTAAATAAAGATTTTAAATCAATCTAGATGATTCTTAGAATAGCAAAAATTGACCAGTGTAAGCTGCAACCTCTGGAGCATCAAAATAAAACAAAGCACCTTACTACGAAACTGGCAGTTGTAGAAAACAAATGCTTTTGTACATGATAATATTGATATAGCAAGAGAAACGCATTGATACTTATGGGGAAAAGGGTGTAAAAGAATAATTATATATTGAATTTACCTGTCGTGTTCGTGAAATTCCACCATCTGAAGGAACAATGGGGACTTTCTGCAACATACAAAATTGTGGAAAATTCAGTGAGCATGAGACTTGATTGAAATTTAATGAAACCAAAACCAAAGTTCAAAACAGATTTAACATTCTGATTTAACCTGTGGCTTCCATCCCATTTCATCAGGGCAGCGGAAAGTTGCTTCGTTGACAGCTTGGTGCTCTATAGCAAACCTTGTTGCACCACTATTAACTCCAAAATGAAGCTGAATAAATTGTCAGAAAGTAAGATGCAGAAATGTGGAAACAAAATAAATTTCAATGATTACTGATTCAAAATACCTCACTTTAACCAAGGCAAAATCTCAGTCAACCAAATTCTTTCCCCATTCTCTTAAGGTTCTCCTGTCTAAGGCATAGTCTTTTTCTATGCACAATTCTAAGGGATTTTCTTATGATCCTCAACTAATCACAGAAATTAGATTCCAGTTTCACTTATTAATGTTGGAATTGCAACTTTTCATGTACAAACATACAAGTTTTGTGCAAAAAGATATGGTGGCAACTCACCCAGATGATTTTGTTGGAGTTTGAAGATTCAGTCTCCTTTGTGCTAATGGCCAATTGCAAAGTCTGGTATAGAGGAATAAGTGCTCCTTGGCCAGCAGTCTCAAGAATGTTGCAGCTCCCAAGAACTAAACCTTTTGGCAAACCTTTCTTCTTCATGTACTCCATTAAATTACTGACAATTGTCTCTGTAGGATTCTCTGAGACTCCATGGAATTTCTTAAAACCTGTCACATGGACTGTTACTTGAGCTGGAGGACCTTCGGAACCCATTTGCCAATTATTATAAAGCTCAAAATATTTATAGCTTCAAGGAGAAAGCAATTTCCTGGTACCTGCAGTTGTTGACAAGCAATTATGAGATAAGAGGACACAAAATTGAACTGTTTTCTATATCACGGACCCGTATTCACAAAAATTATATCATAGTCTTTAACCAACCCATCTTTAACCAACCCCACTCAATGATTATAAATCATAGAATATTCAATATAGGAAAATGGTAATCTCACAATTTGCATTCAGAACTATTGTTACAACAGAACACATAGTATAATCTCACTTATATTTTGGCATGTGAGGTCAGATTGACACTGATTGTAGCATGGATGTAATGGTAAAAAAATGGCAGTGAAATGTGAATGCAAATTGTAGGAGTAGCACTATCCTTGAGAATCTGCGAAAATTTCTAGGCCTTACAAGCAAAGCAAATTAAGAAGGTGGACAAGCGAAAAAAGGAGACCCTTTGATCGCCAAAAGTGGAAGCCCTGTCATCTCAATAGCAGTAACAACCGAGCATAAGAAAAATTGGGTCTAGCATAATCTCTCGAATCTAACAAGCTAAGTATTGAATTTCAAGAAAAAACAACATAGAATTCAGTTTTCAGATTGCTTCAACGAGGATAATCGATTTCAGGACACAGACATGAAGAGCGAAGGGAACTTTAGAGTTTTCAGAGAAAAGCATTAATTTCAGAGGCAAAACACTAAGAAATTACTTAATTATACGGAAAACCACCTTAAATTCAACCTTGAGACCAAGACACCATTAAGCAGATCATATACCCCAATGATCAAAGTTAAAGATAATATTACCTCGTACAGAGAAACATCATTAAAATTAAGCATGTGTAGTAAGAATTTAAGAAATGGAATATGGAGGGTTTGTTTTTGGCTAACCTGTGATCTTCAGAAAAACAGAAGACACATCCCCAGTCCTATCTACTCCAAGTTGATTAACTGGCTTAAATAGAGAGGAGAAAGAAAACTTAGCAGTGGGGGTTCGAGTCACTATCAAACAAACAGACGAGGTCAACTAAGGTAGGGAATTACGTTTTGTCTTTATTTTTTTTTAATTTTAAAATTTACTAAATAATTTTTACTTTTGTGCATATTTTTATTTTCCTTCTTTACTTTAAAAAATATTTCTACTTCTAGTGTCTTATGATATTAGATTCTAATACTATTATTTTTTTTATTTTAATAAGTGAATGTTAAAATTCAAAAGATAATTTTTTGATTTATAATATTGAAATTTTTTATGATAAGATTAAAAATATTTTCAAACACAAACAATATTGTTATGATAAAGCCAAACGTGACCTAAATTAGTGATCAATTATGTTCATTAAATGAAAATTTTTAGAACTCTTCTTTGTTTTTATCAATTTTTTTATATCCAGAAAATAAGAACTGAATTAATTAATATTAAGAAGAGTTATTTAATATATAACATATAATCATTCAATGATAAAGCTTCCATATTAAAGTTAAGCATAAGAATATTTTTTTATTGTTGTCTGTGTTTATTTTGCAATGTGTTCGATCATGGAATTGCGAATTTGTGATACATAGGGACAATAAATCCTAATCACTTTGCCCTTTCTCGTTGCGCGTCTATCTCCATTAGAGGGCATCATCATCATCCAATGATTATATTTTGGTTTAATGGGGCAAAGTTATCCTTTCCTTGTTGAACCGTCTTCAGAGTATCCTGACAGTTGGCCCAAGCCACAGCCACAGGCCTTCAAATTGTATAATTTTCTAAGTGTTAAATCTTAGTTAGTGCTTAGTAGCACTGATCATTCCACATATTTGTGATTTATTAATAAAGTTTGTGAAAGATTTTTCTAGAGATGTACTTTTATAAAATAGTTACATCCATAAGTAGTTTTCAACCAATGAGAATTGGGCCATTGCCCCAAGTGCAAGAAATAGTAGACAATTTTGAGCTTTGATTGTCGATATATGGTAATTCGGTGGTCAACTTTATTTTATGTTTTTGTTTAAGAACAAAAAAAACTACATATTTTTCATAAAGTAAAGCAAAACCAATAATAAGTGGTGATTAACTAGATCAAAACATGCTTAGCTTTAATAAAACTTACGGAAGATACTAAACAAAGATTAGCTTTTGGAACAGGCTTATTTATTCTTGTGATTTTTTTTTTTTTTACATATCCAGTATGTACTATACTAAGTTATTTATAAAATAATGAGTAAAAAAAAATTAAAAATTTAGTGAGTGATTAATCTTTCATTAAACTTTTTAAAATGTTTTATTTTATAAGTAAATATAAAATGTAAATAATATTTATGAAAAAGTTCTCTTTGTTGTTGGTGTTGAGTTGTGCTCATAAATGCTTGAACATTGGGATTGCATTGAGTTGGTTTGATGGATGCTTGCGATATCGATATCTTCGATATCGATAGAGTACATCAGACTTTGACGTCGTCCTCCAGATTTGAATTCCTCACTTTCTTCAGAAATTTTCTGAAGAAATAGAAGTTATACAGAGGTTTACAGTCTTTTCCACGGACATTCTTAATATAAATAAAAAGATTAAAACTATTAACTTTATGGGAAAAAAAAAAAGAAATCTAAATCCCTCGACTTCCACTCAATTGCAAAAACAAGATTGCACGACACGTGTCAAGTATTTCACAATAAAAATGGTATAAATTTTTAACCACAAATTCAACAGCAAAAAATGTTTACCTTCTCCAATTATAACATGGATTTTTACTCATATTTAATTAAAATAAGTTAATAATAAAACTAGTTGCATTTTCTTGTTAGAAGATTGCAAAGGCATGTATTATAAGTGGTTCAATTATAACATATTTCTTTACTCTTATCCAATAAGAAAAAGTCAGTTACAATATCTTGTTGGATAAAACTAAAGACATGCTATAATGAACAATACAAGAATTTCAGCACAAGTTTTCTCTGAGATATATATATATCTCTCTCTCTCTCTCTCTCTCTCTCTTCTACGAGGACATTGATTACAATTTATATATATAGTAAAAAAAGCGGCAGCTTATTCTGTTGAAAAATTCGTATGAAGAATACAACAAACGTGCTTGGAAGAATTTGGTTAGCATCTACTGCCTCAGTACTCTATTTGAGCTTAGCAGGAAGTTATCTTCACCAGCAATTGTGGGATGTAGTCGTCCTGCTGCCCAGCCATTATTCATTGCTCGAACGGCTGCACGAGCCGGATCCCCTGTCACTCTGCTTTCATCAACTTGGTTTTCAAATTCAGGAAGGCCACTTGCCTTCCTCTCTTTCCTTCTCTTCCTCTCCTCATCCCGTTCCTTCCTCAGCCAACTTTCAACTGTCCGCTGCATATTCAAGACCAATTAGGCACACCTATTTCTACCTTTTATTCACTTTTTAATTAATAAAGATCCATTACTTGCTTCAAATCCATATTCTACACTCCACTCTCTCTTGTCAGAATGTACTAGTAGCTTAAAAAGGCTCGTATTTACTAAAAAGTCCAAGATAAAGTGACATCTACAAGTAATTGACTTGTAGGAAAGGTTTTAATGCAGAAACAGAACTTACCATCAATGACAATTTGCTAATTTCTTTGACTTTATCCATAGGCATCGATAGTTGCAGCTTTCCATGGGCCACGTAAACCTGACAAGAACATAAAGAATGACTAGGTTTATTCTAAAACACTTGCATGTAACTCTTCAGAAATGGAACTCAGACATACAAGATGTGTCGGCCAACCCTCAAGACCATCGAATATGTGTGTTGCATAGATAATCGTGGCACCCCGTTCTTCACATTCCTTTCTAAGAAAGGTAAGAAGGTCAGCCCTTGCTAGGACGTCAAGGTCTACTGTTATCTCATCAAGAAGAAGAACCTAGATAAAAAAGGAGCAACCCTTTTAAGATTTATATGTAATGGAGCAACTAAAACAAAACTCATCCTACAGCAAGCCCGTTAACAAAAAGATGTTATGTTCCTTTTATTTGGTA
>JANHAO010015084.1:0-14998 GCA_026873985.1 Saraca asoca | reverse complement strand
TGAAAAGAGCAAGACTTCCCTGTGGGATCGACCCGTATTCACCGGTTCTCTACTACAGCTACGCCGTGCGCTTGCGGATATATTTGAAACAACTTATCAATGATACCATTTTTCTATGTGATGAATAGATATAAAAATGCGTTAGCAGGTTTATGTATGTTTTGATAAATGTTACTTACCCGAATAAGGATTTTCATGCTACGTGATATTTTTAGATTATTGATTTGAGATACTGGATCCATTGAGAAATTTATTGGTAACCCTCAAGTGCACTTGTGAATAACCCAAGCAGAAGTGAATAAGGGGGGAAATGTATAGATATATATATATATATATGTTCATGAGCATCCGACAGATGTGTCGGATGGCTTATGACGATGATTATGTTTATATTGTAATGATTACCTCTTGAAATTTATTTTTTGGAGATCCGATTGAATGTTTTACCATGTTGAGATTTGATGAAATTTTAAAAAGCTTATTAGTTTTCTCTCATGTTTATATCATGATGAATATGTTTTCCATAATAGCATACTTCGATATTTACCTTTATGTTATTGAATATCATAGTTTCAATTACTTAATTTCTTTTGATGGACGAAGTCTTTTCGAATCTTATTGTGAGATTTTGACATTTCAGTGGATACGCATATTTTCATGGATATATATATATACTTTCGAACATGATTTATAAATGAGGTTTTAGTTTTTATGAGATTATCTACTCACTGAGTTTCTATGAAACTTACTCATTTCTTCTCCGTGTTTTTCAGAGCTAAAGGATACTCTTGTTATTCCTTCATGCCATTTTGACTTAGGATCTGCTCATTGACAGAGTGGATCACATCCTGCGGAGATTTAAGGTATAACTATACAGGTTATGGTAGGCGTGTAACCTTTTTATTGTTGTATAAGCTTTATGCCCGGATATTCAAAAAACAGAGGAAACTTTACCAGATTTTTGGTAGAAATGGACATGTGCACATTTGGTTGTATAATGGTGTAATTATGTGTCTTAGTATGTTATTTTGCATGGTTAGGCTTATAGAGGGTTTCCTAACGGTGACCTTCTATGTCGGTCATGTTCTATAGATCGAGTCGTGACAGTCTACAAGATCAACTTGTGACATTGGGACAAGATAAGTTAACTTGCTGTCATTGCCATCCCTATTTGAGCCTTTAATGATGAGATTCAATTGATGTATAATTAAGATATTTGATTATAAAATGATGAACTTGATAACTTTCCCTTGTTTCTCGTTAACTTGTAAGTGCAAAGTTAAGACCTTTAAGTTTTAATTTTTAATAAGTTGATTTATGATTTTTATTGAGCTTGTTTAGATTTTAGCCAATCATTTGACACATTTTATTTTAATTATAAAGTGAGATTTTTTTCACTTTAAAAAATGGAGACAAATAAAAAATGTAAAAAATTTTATACTTATGAGACTTATGATGTAAAATAATGTTTAAGAGAATAACTTAGAGAGAAGAGGAACAATGAGAGAATAAGAGGACAATTTCATTTCCCTTTTGAAGTGTGTCCAACAACAACAACAAGGACTCTATTTAGAGCCATACATAGAAGATGAGAAAGTGAATTTTCATGAAAGGGTGTAATGAGTACATGTACACAAATTAAAAGAAATGTTCTTTCATGAAGAGGTGTACTTAAAAGTTAATGAATATGGGCACATATGAGAGTTCAATAGATAATTGTACATGAATTTACATAAATGCATAACACTCTCCCTCAGATGTCCATTGCATTAAGAATATTGCCTTATTAAAAACATAACCAAGAAAAATCTAGTGGAAAAAATTGATGAAGGAAAAAAGAGTGTAGTGCATATCTTTACTCCCTTTAATGATGTCATTCTTTTAAATCCTTGAAATGACACATTCTGATCTTTTGTATTAAATTTTCAAATGTTGTAGTTAGAAGGGCTTTAATGAATAGATATGCTAGATTGTCACTTGAGTAAATTTGTTAAACATTAATATTGTCTTTTCTTTGGAGGTCATGAGTAAAAAAGAACTTTGGCAAAATATGTTTTGTCCCATTATCTTTAATGTAACCTTCATCTAACCGAGCTATACAAGCAGAATTATCCTTATATAATGTCATTAGGATTCCTTTCTTTGTTGAGAGCCTCATATTATCCTCATATAATGTCATTAAGATTCCCTTCTTGGTTGAGAGCCTTATATTTCTCGTATATGTTGAGCTACGGATCTTAATCAAACACATTCACAACTTACCTCATGAATTCCAAAAAATTTTGCATGGTTAAAAGAAGTAGCAACTAAAATTTGTTTTATAGAGCAACATGAAAAAGCTATACCTCCACATGTGAATAAGTAACCTGTTTGGCATCAAGCCTTGTGTGGCTCAGATAAATATCTTGCATTTATATAATCAATTAAATCTAATTTAGATAAATTTGAATAGTATGAGCTCATATCAATTGTCCCTTGGAGATATATAAAAATATGTTCAATTCTATTCCAATATCTTTACGTAAGAAAAGAACTATATCTTGTTAACAGGTTCATGATGAATGATATATTAAGAAGTTCTTTATCTTCTTCATGGGATCGAAAAAGGTATTTTTTTACATCTAATAATCTCATAACCATTAGTGTACTCAATGGATGCATTTTATCTATATAAAATCTTTATAACACTTTTGCTATAAATTTCGATTTATGGTTAAAAATTTCATTTTTTTAAATGCTCAATTTGAAGACTTAAACAAAATTTTGTTTTTCTGAGGTCTTTCATTTCAAATTCTTTCTTTAAATAACTCATGGCTTTTGATAACTCTTCAAGAGTTCTAATGATATTCAAGTTATCAACATAAACAACAATTATAACAAATTAAAATCTGGATCCCTTTATAAAAACACATGGGCATATGAGATTATTTTTGTAGTCTTCTTTCAACAAGTGTTCACTAAGGTGATTATATCACATGCTTCTGGATTGCTTTAATCCATATAGAGCTTTATCCAGTTGAGTAGATTTCCTAGGAATTCAAAATATGCTCTTTTGACAACCTAGATCCCTCAGGAATTTTCATATATATATATATATATATATATATATAGATATGTCATTATCAAGTGAGCCATACAAATAGGCTATAATCACATCCATTAGAGGCATTTCAAGCTTTTCATGCACTGCCAGACAAATTAAATGCCATAATGTTATTGCATTCACCACTGGAGAATATGTCTTTTCATAATTAATACTAGGTTTCTGGATAAAACGTTGTGTGACAAGTCATGTTTAATATCTCACAATCTCATTTTTTTCATTTCTTTTTCACATAAATACATATTTTTATCCCATTGATTTTACGTCACCTGGTGTGTGGACTATAGGTCAAAAAACTTAATGTTTTGCAATGAACTCAATTTCACCTTGATTGTGTTTTTCTACATTGGCCAATCATTTTTATGTCTACACTCATCTATAGAGGTAGGTTTAAGATCCTTATTTTCATTTACAATATTAAGCGCTATATTATATGTAAAAATATCGTTGATGTATATTTTATTTCAGGTACCTGAATTGATTTTGAAAATTTATTAATTATGTCAAAAGCCTATTTTGGAGGTTTTATATCCTCTTTCTAATTATCTTGAATATTTGCTCTTTTTTTTTTCTGAGGATTTTTATCTTCGGAACTGGTTAGTCTTCCAAGCTTCTAGCATACTTTAAACTCATTAGCAATTGTAGGTTGTCTTTCAAGGATGTCAATTCTAACTAGAGTATTTATAGTTAGTATATGAGATTTAGTTACTCTTTTTGGGTCAGTAAATCTATTTGGCAATTGATTTGCTACATCTTGCAGATGATTTATCTTTTGAACTTTAAGTTCACATTGATTTATGTGAGGATCAAAACTAGATAATGATAATTCATTGCAAGAAATTTCCTTTTCCAACTACCTTATTTCTCCCCCTTAATGTTAGAAACATTGATTCATTGAAATGATAATCGGCAAATCTTGCCATAAATAGATCTCTTGTGAATGGTTCTAGATCCTTAATTATAGATGGAGATTTATATCCAGCATATATTCCAATCCTCCTTTGAGGGTCCATTTTTGTACATTGTGGTGGATAAATTGGAACATATATTACACATCCAAAGATTCTTAAAAGGGAAATATTTGGTTCCTGACCATACACCAATTGCATAGGGGAATATTTATGATAACTTGTTGGCATAATGTGCACAAGTGTTGTTTGCATATAGAATGGCATGTCCCCAAGCGGAAATAGAGAGTTTTGATTTCATAAGTAATGGCTTTGCAATCAATTGAAGGTGTTTAATAAATGATTCAACAAGACTATTTTGTATGAATATGGGCAACGAGATGTTCAACAATTATTCCAATTAACATACAATAATCCATAAAGGGCTGTGATGTAAATTTGCTAGCATTGTCAATATGTATTGTCTTAACTGGATAATTAGGGAAATGCACTCTCAAATGAATTATTTGTACAAATAATCTTGCAAATGCCAATTGCGAGTTGATAATAAGCATACATGTGACCGTCGTGTTGATGTATTAATAAAAATCATAAAATATTTAAATGATCCATATGGTGGATGTATAGCTCTACATATATTACCTTGAATTCATTTTAAAAATAATGGGGATTCAATCCCAATTTTAGCTAGTAATAACCTTATAATTAATTTGCCTTGAAAGCAAGCAGTACAAGAGAATTCATTGGATTAAAAAATCTTTTGGTTTTTCAATAGATGATCACAAGAATTCTCAATAATTCTTCGCTTCATTATTGAACTGGGATGATCCAACGGGTCATGTCAAACTTTAAAATCGTTAGTAAACTTTTGGATTACATTCAATCATTACATAAAAAAAAAAGCATACAATTTTTCCAATATACACTTCTTACCTGAAATAATAGATGTAATGTAAAGATATTCAATACTTTTTTCATTCATGGTCTCAATATGATATCCATTAGGCAAATATCTTTAAAACTTAATAAATTTCTTTGAGACTTAGATAAAAATAACGCATCTTCTATTATAAATTTTATCCTTTCAAAATATTGGCTCTTTTAGAGCCCTCAATTAATTTCGTACTATTAGATATTATATTAACATTAGCTACTTCAATGATCAAGTGAGAATTATCTTTAAATATGGTGTGTTGTAGCATTGTCTACTAGAAATATATTTGCATCATTAATCTTAGGTTAAGTCATATGAATATCCATATCTTTTTTTTCAATAAAATAATAAATAAAAGAAATAAGAAACTTGCAATTTAATGTATGATAATAGTGATGTGTAATAATGAACAAGACATAAAATTTAAAATAAGAAAGTGCAACAACAAATTCATAATAAAATAAGGTGTGATAACAAGCTTATAAATATATAATGAAATAAAGTGTGACATCAATCTGAAAAAAAAAATCATCTTTAAGTATTTCCATTGGCAATCTAGAGAGCAATTCCTCCTTCAGGGTGGATAAGAAAATCAATTACATCTAGATGTGTTATATCTTCTAGACCATTGGTGAAATCATCTGGCACAAAATTTGTTTCAAGATTCTTTCCTTTGAATTTTAGCGATTCTTGATAAAGTTCAATGAGATGCTTTAACATATGACATGTACATAACCAATGGACTTTCATGCCATATAAATGGTAAACATTTTCTATATACTTTTTGTTAATTCTGCCATTTTCCTTTTCCTTATATCTTTTCATTTTATACTCGTTTCTGATCGCAAAAAGTATTTTTGTTCTAGTGATTAATTTGGCCACCATGATGGCAAAATTGGCTTTTCCTATGTCCTCATCCATAGCCATAATTAAATGATGTCACATTCACTTTAGGGAATGGAGCAAAACCAGTAGGATGAGATTCATGATTTTATTTAGGCACGAGGATACATAAAATCAGTTCAGAGTATTTCTTAAAGCCTTTTTCATAGTACTACTGTTGCAGAAGCACATTAGAGGCATGAAAAGTGGAGAAAATTGTTTCTAACATATTAGCATCAATAATATTTTCTTCATATAATTTCAATTGAGAATTGATTTTAAAAATTGCTGAGTTATACTTATTGGCGGATTTTAAATCCTATAATTTTATAGGCATCCAATTATAATGAACTTTTGGAAGGATCACAATTTTCTGTTGATCATATCTTTCTTTCAAAATTTTCCAAAGATCAACTGGATCTTTCATTATGAGATACTCAGTTTCTAATCCTTTGTGGAGGTGGTGGCGAAGGAAAATTGTAGTTTTTCCTTATCTTGATTGAATACTTCATATGTTTCTTTGATTGTGTCTCCAAGACCCTTAGTATTTAATATCCATGAAAAATAATTCTTGTCACTAATATCAAGGACTTCAAACTCAAGTTTTATAAGATTGGACATTTTGGAAACTATAAAATAGAAAATAAATATTAGTAAAAAAAGAGAAAAAAAATTAATAATAGATATTGAAGAACATATAATAGATCAGTTTAGTTATAAATTTTTCCCAAACACTTTTGTGATGCTAAGTTATAGATAGTGAGTAAAGAGTATGCTAAGTTATTTGAAATAAAACTAAATAAACAAATATTAAAGCATAAAAAATTGAAGCAAATGAATATAGAAATATTGATAGATAGTTGATAAGATACATATTCAGATGATAAGATTTTCAAAGGAATTGTGCCTATTCTAAAAAAAATTATTTGAAGAATTGAACCTTTAATTTTTTTTGAGATAATTATGAAAATTGGATGATATCTAAGTTTCGAATAGGTTAGAGATTCATGTTAATAATGCAATGTAAAATAATGTGATATAATATAATACTTAACTAAATAATTTAGAGAAGAGAAGTAATAAGAGAACAAGATGACAATTTCATTTTCTTTTTGAAGTGTGTTTAACAACAACAAAACTTCCATTTATAGACATACATAAAAGATGAGGAAATAAATTTTCACGATAGTGTGCAATAAGTATATCTATACATATTAGAAAAAGTATTTTTTCGCAAAGGGATATATTGAAAAGTTTATGACTATGCATATATGTGAGGGTTCTTTAGATATTAGTACATGAATTTACATAGATTCATAAGAACTTATATATTTTTTCCTCGTAAGTTTTTATTTATTTCTCTCATCCTGAAACAATTTGTTATTAGAGCCACTTGATCCCGAATTCATTGCCTCGATTTTGGGTGAATAAAAAATAAAAAAGGTAGAAATTAAAAAAAAAAAGTAGACATTTGGATTAGTGATTATTTCATTCAAGACTGATTCTAAGAGTAAGAAAAAATATTGGGAAGAATATACTTTTTATATAAATTTAAATGAAAAGGCGGTGGTATTATTATTATTATTATTATTATTTCAACGAAAATACTTTATGCACAAAACCTTTTTACATAATTATTTCACATAGTCCTTTTATTATTTAATATGAGTTCAAAAATGATTGATTAATTAAAAACAATTTTATGAAAAATTTATGTAAAAAATGTTTATTACTGTAATTCAATTTTTTACATTTTTTAAAAACATATACCGACAACAAGGAAAAAAAAATTGCATCTCTAAAAAAATAGGGAAAAAAATTATTTCCACATTGAAGACGCTCCTAATGATCTACTATGCTTATTATGACAAATGCATTCAAGCTCTCACTAAAAGTTACATTTAGCACCATGAAACTTAATAGTATTTAAATTTGATTCACTTTATCAAAAAAAAAAAAAAGCAGATAATACGTTAAAAAAATAAATAATTAAATTTTTTTTATCAATAATAAAAGAGTTTTAATCATTTTTCAATGATATAATAAGACACAAATAAGTAACCTTGTAAACTAATTTACATTAATAAAGAATTAAATTTAAATCCAACTAAATACATAATATAATTATCTATAAAATAGAAAAATAATGTTTGTCCCTTCTGTCATATGTCACTGCTTGAAGAAGCCATTTTCAAGTCAACTTTTAATTTTAGCCTTTATTTGTTGAAACATGATTATGAAAGATATTATAAATTATTTATTTGGTGTGTAAAACTGTTATGTAATAAAGTGTAAAAGAATGATATATTTATCCATTTATGTAAGAATTAACTAATATCTATCCTTAATAATGAATTACATTTATCATAATTATTTAAAACAAAAATAAATATTTTTTATTGTTTAATATAGCTGCTCATTATTTTAAATTGAGAAGGTGAGATTGTAATTATTGAAATTGTAAATTGCAAACAAATATAAAAATTTATGGCCTTAAGGAACGAAGTTACGATTACATAGTTTAACATGATTAGATGTACTATTAATTATAATTTTGGATCGTAATTTTTTTATTGCAGAAATAATAGGTCATTTATTCATCTGAATGTAAAAATGCTTGATTTTCTTATAGATTAGACTTTGAATTTCATCTTTCACACAAAAAAGAGGTGTTTGTTTGAATTGATTGTGAAGAATATGCATTGTAATGTTTGATTTTTTATTTATGCTTCTTATCACTCCGGTGCTCTTTTCTTTACTAGATTTGCAAAATTTTATGTTATTTCAAGCAACATTTTGTTTTCAACTTTCAGAACTACAGGTTTGGTAAGAAGTCTAGAAACTTACATGATTTTTAATTTTTCTCCTCTCTCTTGATTGGGAGGAATGGGTGTAGTTTCTCATTAGAAAATAATGACAACTATGAGCACAAGTTTCTTTAATTTCTACTTATATATCATTAATTTCTTCCAAACTCCTGAATGCAAGTATATAGCAAATCTTTCATTTGGCAAAATTTTTGAGGTAAGTCAGATATTTTTCTTGACAAAAACTTCTGTGGTTTTCCTTTTACATTTCACTTGGATGTTTTTCCTAGGATTTACGCACAAATTTCTAACTTTGGTTCTATATTTTATACGTTCATGTTTCTCATAGAATTTTCACATTTGTTTCAAAAACGATGGATTGGATTTATATCCAAACTTGACTACCCAAACAACAGTAATCCCAAACTCCAACATCAAGGCTTACAAATATTAATTTAAACAAATTATGTGCTTTTAACAATTATTTTAATAGATAGGGGGAATATTATGATTTTTTTTTTTGCTAATGTAGCAATTATGTGTTTTCTTCAATATAGAAAACTATAACAAATAAGGTTTATGGACTGACAGTTATGACCCAAGTCACAAGATTTATATTAAAAATGCATGTTATTCAAAGCATTATAATATTTATTCAAACCATTCATCTTTTTTATCACACTTAATGATGTGTATAATTTCTTCAATAATATGCATATTTAAGTTGATATTATGTAATTTAATCTTCTTAATTTGTTATAAAAAATACAAATAATGTCACATATATCAATTATATTCTTCATTAGTGTTTGTCTTACTATGCACCTATAAATTACAATAAATGATGTAATTATGATTGAGCTTTTATGTGTTTAATAATATTCAAATAATCATTCAAAAGATGAATTTATTATGTTAACAATTTTATTATGACTATTATATAGTAATTTTGTTAATCTTTTTATTATTACTTACTAATTTATAAAATAGAAAAATATGATTTATCCTTTCAGCCATGTATCATTATGTAAAGATGTAGTTTTTCAAATGAACTTCTAAATGGCTTCATTTTTTGAAGTATAGTATCTTTTATTAATGATATTATAAGTATTTGTTATGTATAAAAAAACTGTTGTGTAAAGTGTAAAAGAATGATTTATCTATTTATATAAGAGTTAACTAATGTTTTGTTTTAGTAATGAATTACGTTTATCATCATATTTGAAACAAAATATACATTTTTTTATTGTTCAATATATATGCCTATAATTTTAAATTGAGATGGTGAGATCTTGATTATAATTACATTGTGATTGTCAAATTAACGAGAGATAAATATTATAAATGATTGCATTATGATTGCTCATTATTATCCAATTGCATAGCTAAAATTATTAAATTATCAATATTTTTACATAACCAATAGTTAGGGAAAGATAAATATTTAGCACATCAATATTTAACCTCATCTTTGATATATCATTGAAGATGAATTTATATTTAAAATCATGACTAAATTATATTTATAAAATCATAAAAAAATTCTAATTTATTTTTATAATGCTATTATTGGTTGGGTATTTCCATACTCATAGTAAAAAAAATATATTTATATTGAAAATAAAATATGTTATGGGTATTTTTCGGACAGTGCAAAAATGGGCCGATCGAAATCTAATAAGAGGCTGGGTCCAACCAGAAAGAACTTAAATCACCCAATATTGGAGGACACTAAACGGAGATTGCACAATAGAGACGCCGACTCGTTAGCTGCTAGCCCGGAACACGAAACGAGATCCAGATAAGTCCTAGCTTGCCAAGGACAAACTCTATCTCGCTAAGTGTAGCATGTTGCCCTAGTCATCTTTCAGGAAACTTGTTTGGACCATTTCGCTAGACCTACCAACACAGCCACTAGGTCGCCAAATGCCAGCTCAAACTGCCTAGCGAGTTGTCTTGAGGATTATGTACGGAATGCTAGAATCTAGTCAGTACCCAAAGGCACATTCTCTCAATCGACAAGTTAGCCCCCAAAATCAATACATTGGCTTCCAAAATCCGATAGTGAAATGCTAAGTATTTATTACCCATTAAGCATTTATTGCTCACAATAGCATATATAATCATTTTGTAATTTGTTAAATTGCATTTGTAATCCTCTCAGCTCTTATAAATAGGGAAGGGATGCATCATTGTAGGTAAGTAAGAGCAATTGCATGCAAACACTTTGCCAAAACAGTAAGAGAGTACTTGTAAAGTGAGAGAGCACTGATATTATAACTCTGTTGAACTTCACAAAGAAACTATCATACAAAGTTAATACAAATCACCGTGGACGTAGGGGTTAAACTAACTTTAGCCAAACCACGATAAAAGCCTCTGTGTCCATTATTCTTCCTCTTTCTCATTTTTTTTTGTTATAATTGGTATCATCGTCTTGCAGTTTGAGGTGTTGAAAAACTGTTTAGATTGACTAAAATTTGGATTCACTAAATCAAATTTTACCGTTAACAAAACATAACTTATAAATATTCATAATATTTATAAAGTTCATAATTTTTTAATTTATATTTATTATGAAATATTTTTTGAATTTTGAAGTTCTAAATATTAATTTTGTTAAAATGATTTTTTTTACATAACTGTTGTCTTAAATATCTCTAAAATATTACATACTCATATTGAAATTATTGTCACTCTTAATTGACTTTTATATTTGTGTCGATTATTATTATTATTATGCAAATTTTATAGGCTGTCATTCATAAATTAAGTTTGTTTTAGATTTGGAAATATTTTTAAATTTCAAGTTCTAAATATTAATTGTGCTCAAATGACTTTTTTTTTGTGCATAACTATTATCTTAAATTTCTCTAAAATATCACTTATACATACCAAAATTTAAATATTAATGGAAGGAGAGATTTATTTTTCTAAATGATGAAACTCTACCAAATATGTGTTTTTCTTGGTATGCATATGTGATATCAACACAAACATTTGACTTGTCATTTTGATTTGTAGTATTAAAAACTTATGAATTGAAGAAAATTTAAACGACAATGCTTCTAGTTGTGTTGCATCTGCCTATCACTTCATCTTTAATGAATTATGTTAACATTTATTTTCAATCAATTAATATATTACAATTGCAAGTTTACACTAATGTCCCATGTGAATCAAGTGTTTCTACTAGTGTTAACATTTTACTTGTCAAGTAATATATTCTTTGAGTTTAAATTTGATTTATTGTTGAAATTTATTTTTTATGAATTAATACATTACGATTGCAAGTTTCCACCAATGGGCCATGCAAAGCATGGATTTCTACTAGTGTTAACAATTTACATGTCAACTAATATATTCTTGAATTTAAATTTGATTTATTGTTAATATAAAATTTTTTAGATTATAAGTAAATAAGATGTCATGTCATGGAAAAGGGTAATTATATGGCGGTTTCGCCTATTAGGAGGTTGAGTGTTTTGAGTATTGGATAAATTTCTTTGCATTGAGATTTGTATTTTCTATAGAGAGCTTACCTCTTAAAAGGTGGAGCCATAGAATTACTCATTGAAAAAAAATAAATATAATTAAGATTTTTTTATCAAAAGTAAAAGAGTTTTCATAATTTTAACAATTTTTAATGGCTTGGCAACATATGAGGATAATAGTGTAAAATTATTTTATATTGATAATGTATTAAATACAAATCATATATTTTTAGAATTTAAATTCGATCCAATGTTAATATAAAACTTTTTATACTATTAATGAATAAGAAAATATCATTTCACTAAAAAAATAAGAGCAATTAGGAATTTATATTAATAGTAAGAGAGTTTTAATAATTTTTTAATAATATGATAATACATAAATATATAATAACATAAAATTAATTTAAAATAATAGTGGTTTTAATTTAAATTCATATTTTATAGAAACGTCAAGTAATATATTTTACAGTGGATTTAATTACAAGAAATTTGAATAATTTATAAAAAATCTGAAGTTCCAAATTGTTTATCATCAATTTTTACAAAAACTCTTATTATCATTTTGTTATGAGTTTAAATTCCACCCATTGTTGTCATTTGATTAACAGAATCATATATTTTTGGAAATCTTATCATTTTCAAGAATGTTATATTATTATATTTAGTTCAATTAAAAAAATTTATAAAAATATTATAATATTATATTTTTATTAATTTATATATTTTATAAAATATTATTGATTACAAAAAAAAATTGTCCTCATCAAAAATTGAGAGATCAACGTCGAAAAGTTGACTGGTTAATGATGTTAAGTAGTAGTAGAGTAATAGTTAGCATTGATGGATAATGGTGAAGTAGTAGTCAACAATGATGAATAATAATAAACGATAATTAATGGCATTATAAATGTAGATTTTAAAAAGTTACAACAATTTAAATCT
Source organism: Saraca asoca (assembly GCA_026873985.1). Classification (NCBI taxonomy): domain Eukaryota; kingdom Viridiplantae; phylum Streptophyta; class Magnoliopsida; order Fabales; family Fabaceae; genus Saraca; species Saraca asoca. The sequence continues at coordinate 1,925 of JANHAO010015084.1, read as the reverse complement.
ATATTTGTGAAAAAAAAAAGGATTATATTGTACAAATCTACTTTTTGTTGCATCTCATACAACATAAATCTAGACCACTAATTTATTTGACATTTTACTTAATGACAATTTTTTTTTGCCATTACACTTTTTGTCATTTTTTTATTGATAGTTGTAATTTTTATATAAAAATGAAAAATTTTCATGAATTTTTTATGCAACTTTAAATGGTGGAATTATAATTTTTTGTGTATTTATTATACGTAAATTCCTCACAAACTTGCAATTTTTTGTAAAAAAAAAAGGCAAGATTTTGTATAAAAAATACAAAAAATAAAGTGTATACATATTTTATATGTAATAAATACAAAAAAAATTACAACTACATCACTCAAACTTATATAAAAAAAATTGGTTTCATGTTTTACAAATGGGTGATTATAACAACTTTTATACCATGAGCGTACATTATTACACTTATGATAAGCACCAATACTTCATTTTTTATTGCATATGCATACTATATCCGTATCTAATATGTGTCAATATTAGATATTTGATAATATGTATATTTTATTATTGATTTAGAAACTTGTTCTTTTTTTTTTGAGACTAAATGGAGATATTTACTATTTGTTTTGATATATGTAAGAAAATATCTTCAATTAATATTTTTTAAAATTTGAAGCAAATTATTATTAATTACCTCAAATGTTCATATATATAATATTTATAATGTTTTATTTATAATAATTCTATCGTATTTTCAAAAATTAAAAATTTGAAGTTTCCTACATATAACTGCTACATAACTTATGGATATTTACCTTCTTCCTTTGTTGTTAAGAATTTTCCTTTTTTACTGTATACTTTATCTAAATTTTTGGCTCCATTACGATGTCCTAAATAAATTGATAGTGAGCTTTATTATTTACCTGTCACGTTGAACTATTTTTACGCAAGTTTGAACAATAATATTATAACTTTTTTTATTTATTACATATAAAATTTGTATATATTTATAAAATTTCATAAAAAAATTTATATAAAACATAAAAATTATAATTTTTTATTAAAATCTTATAATTTTTTTTATAAAATACTGTAAGTTCGTGGCTAATTTATATATAATAAATATATAAAAAATAATGCATATATATTGAAAGTAATTGAAAATAATGCATATATTGTAAGCGGAATTAATTAATAATTGCATGAAAGTAAAATATTGAAAATTACATGCATACCTATTGAGGCCATGATCAACAGACAGGAGAATGATGTTCCTTTTGATCCACAATCTAATCTGCAATCTGTAGAGGTGAAGAGCTGAGAACTTCCTCTGCTACTCACTCTATCAACAAGCACGCTCTGAATGGGAAGAGGAGCTCAGATAGACTGAACAGTTATAGGAGAGCAGAGGGGACCTAGCTTAAAATATTAACCTTTGAGCCCTCCCATCATAGGCTTTATGGTTAAGACCTGCACTATTAGACCTATACCAATTAACAACAGATGTCCTAGTCTAATGCATATAGATTACCTTAATAGTTTAATGGGCTATCTTTGCATCCACTTATAGATTATATTTTAGCCCGTTAATTTTAACAAAATAAAATCAAAATTATTTGCAGCCCACTAGAAGAATTGTAAAAATAATTCTTACATTCTCTTACTTGGGCAAAAATAATTGTGTTATTTTAAAACTTTTATTTTGAAAATGACTCTCGAGCTAATGACTTGTTTTTTCTAAAATCTGGTCACAATTTTAGAAAAGTACATAATCTAAGATGCGACATCTGAATATGACTCCGCCCAACTAAAAATCAAGTGACATCGAATCATGGCAGTTAATAAACCCCTTATTGATGCATGACCAATCCATGGTTACAAATGTCATTGATTCCGTCAGCTAGTCATTGGTGTGGAGTGCAGCAAGAAAATAG
>JANHAO010015083.1:0-15003 GCA_026873985.1 Saraca asoca | reverse complement strand
ACTAATAAATTATATTTGAAATAATGATAATAATAATAATTGATTTTAATCAATTAATAATGTGAAATTAATATTTAAAACATAACGGGTTATAAAATCCGCCTGGGACCGCCTGGTAAATGTCAACTTGGGACTGGGATTGGGACTGGTACTGTAGTAACCTGACCTGGCCCCGACCTGGGACTGGCCCGACGTATAGTTTTTACCCGTTGTGTTAACCTGATAAAAATTATTAGCCCATTTTGACAGGTCTAGTTCCTCCCCAGCACCCAAACCCCTCCTCTTTCCCTTAAACACTTCCCCAAGGATTCACATTGCATATGATGAAAATTAGTGGCTCAAATAATATGAATAATTAAATAAATAATATTAATAATTAAATTGAAAATGTTTTTACATCTTAGATGAAACACATATTTTATATTTTTTGATGTAATAAAATGAATTCAATTAATTTTATTTTTCAATAATTATCATCTTTAAGTTCGATCCACTGAAATTTTGTATCCTAATTAGAATTTTGTCTTCAATTTAATAAAATTCATTAACATAGAATTAATTTGTTCCAATTTATATATTAAAGCGATTAAAATGAAATATTATATCTAAAAAGAATAAAATAAAATTAATTTATATATTAGATATATTAAAATTATAATTAAAAAAAAAGTGAATGGTAGTTGGCAATGAATTAGGTCAGCATGTGTGATATTCTAATGTGGGTATGCAAGTGTGCGGAGCTATGAAGGTTGAAGCTCCTTGTAATGAAGAATATGAACGGCTTATTTAATATAGTGATTAAAATACTCAATAATCAATTATATGTTAAATAATTGATCATAATATTTTTTGAAAATGTTTGGTATTACAATCGATTAAACAAAAAACTACTCTTTTAATAGAAATTATAGAAAAAGAAATATTCATATTTATATCTATATTATCCTTATTTTTTTCTTTCTTATATTATCATTGTTCTTACTCTAATAATAACAAAATCTCCTTTTTTTTTCTTCTTTTTAATAATTTAATATAAAAAAGTAATTTTTTTTATATTTTATCTAAATAAGAATAGATTATATATAATTAATTATTCTATCGTTATATCAAACGAGCCCTATGTGGTAAAATATTTCTAATTCTATTGTGATATTTCCTATTATTTTTTGATAAGTTAGCTATTTTAATGTCATGATTGAGTAGATTTTAAAATTAAGGAAGTAATTTTTTTTTATTTCCTAAAAAATAATATACAATAGTATTAAGAATTTCAAGAATCTTATAGTAGGATTAAAAATATTTCCGAAATGAAAAGGTGGATGTAAAATTGAATAGTTTTCAGGCCTTTAGAAAAAAATGGTAACTAGATAAAATAAAACAAAGGAATTTAAAGAAAAATTTACGATACTATCATGCTAATTGAATTTAAGATGTTGCTTCTGTAAATGATCATGCTAATTGAATTTTTTTACATTAGAATAGTGATAACATCAACTTCCAGAGAGAATACGTTACAGTTCCATCTAAAAGGTTATGCACTAGTAATATTGTTCCCAGATGCAGAGAAGCTGCATCAGCTAATTGGACTAGTGTGGCCCAAAAATGTCCCCCATAAATCATAATAGAAAAGTTTCCCAGCTGCCAACAAAAAGCCAATAATTACATTTACTTCATAGTCATCGGTTGCATTCTTATATTGGCTGTATAATACAAAGCTTCAAATTATGTAAAAAAAAATGGAGGATTGTTTGTTTCCCTTTATCAAATAATGTATAGAAAATGATGATGTGTCACGCCTCAATTGAGGGTGCAACCGGTGTAAAAAGGTATTGGGTGGAGATTTCCTACAAACTTTATACACTCTCTTAATACACATTTCTTGTTAAACTTTAAGGAAGACATTAGTTGAAACTTTCTCAAAAAAGCTTGAAATTGATTTCATTAACAGAAAAGATTTTAACAAAAATCCGATAGAGTTTTCTCTATTTTTTGAATGTTTGCCAAGGTCACAAACTCTTGATAAAACCTATATTTACAATAGTCAACACATATATACTCTACAACAACTGTATGCCCACACAATGCAAACTCAATACATGCAACGATAACTGCCAATTTAATAATTTTCAAACATTATCTTTAACCTCTAACATGGTCGATTTAGTTGGAAGATGGAATGGAAATTGACAAGTATATTGTCTTAAAGAACAAAACATATTTAAAAAAGAAAATGGATGAGTTTCATTGACACACCATAAGTGAATACTCCACTATAAAATACAAATACTCAAAAATACACATTTTAGTGAAATCAATTAGTGTATCTATTTGCTAAAACCACTTTACAAAGTAAATTCTATCCTTAACAAAATGATAACTTTCTTTCATGGTTTAAAGAGGCTTTAAGGTACATTCAATCAATTTGAGAAATAATCTTAAAAACATTTCAAGTTTCACTCTACAACTATCATTTTGAAACAAAACTAACAAAAAGTTAATAGAATTTATGTCTTTAAGTAGCAATAGATTCATGTCAATCAATCCATAAATCATACTTTGTACTTTTCAAATGTTTCATGATAATTAAGAAGAAATAGAAAAAGAAAAGTTTAAATAACGTGTAGGTAGCATAAGAAGTTAAACTATTTTTTTTATATGAATAATAGGATCCAAAGTGAAGTTCCTATAGACAGTCTTATCTAACAATATTCAGTCACTATCATTCACCTTGTTCTTTCAACAGTTATTCTCCCTTTATCCTTTTACCAGTTTTATTTCTCAATTTAATTCTATTCACAAATACACTTGGAGGTTTTCTAAGGAATTCCTCCAAGACCCAAGAAAAAAAAATGCAACAAAAAGCCAAGAAGGAGATGTCTTTTCTTCAAACAAAATTCATTTGCAATTCAATCAGTATCAATGCATCAATTCACTATTTGTCATTTCAATCACATTTTCATAAGGTTTGAAGTAATTCAAATTAAAACATATGATCAAGTTGGCTTCCAAATAATCCAATAGTGTTAGTCTCCCAAGATTAAGCTTTCAATACCAAAATCATACATCATAAAATTTCAAGTATAAAACATTCAAAGGAATTCATCTAGTTTCAAAACTTCCATTTAATATAAGTTCAATTCAACAATCTCAAAATCATACATTTTTAACACACAAATTTAAAAAGAGGGAGAAATATCCACTCACAAACTCTAAGCTCACAAGGCTTAGTTTTGAAGGCTCCTCACTTTTGTGTATTCGAGATCTTTCCATCCTTTTTTCTGACTTCTAGCTTAATCTAGCAACTCTATAGATTCTAAGATCTTTGGAGCCTAATTATAGAACATGTTTTATCATTTCAATTAATGTAAAACCAGCTTGAACAAATCACAAGTTCTACTTAAATAGTTTCTTTTTCCAAGTTCCACTCCAAAGATTTGCTAGAGCACAAAAGAGTTTGCCTAAATAGAAAGCAACATGTAATTCAGTTTTAACAAACCTACATCAACCCCTATCACATACTAGTTCTAAAATTTTTTAGATACATTAACAAATTGTTCAATTCTATCCCTTAAAAATCATCTAACATTCTCCAACTATCATTCCAACCATTGAAATCTCTTAATTCAGCCAGCTGAGCTTGAAATTCTTACCTCAAACTTTTGAATAATTGATGAGAATTTGTTGTTGTTATAGTTTGCTTCAACCAGAATCAACATGGCTATCATTGGACCTAAGAACAAATCAACATTATTAATCACAATAGCCTAAGGTTTTGCATATACAATTAGGAAAAATTCAAATTAAGGTAAGGACAATCTTACTTATACTTAAAGTCATAATTTGTAGCTCAAAATTGGAGTTGATTGAAAGCTAGTCTAGTTGTTATGCCCAAATAGGGTACCCAGTTGATCTCATTGGACTCCTTCAATCTTCATGAGCGAGTATGTTAAGTGAAAAAGCACGACAATGATTGGAGTCACACAATGGAAAAAGAAGCTCAACCGTTGGGCTGGCTGGAGCACAATGCCTGCTAGTTAGTTCATACAGAGGTAAATAATGAAAAGACTTCCTCTTTCTCTCTCTCCATCCCAAACAAAGTCATTTGTTAAGCAAAGAGCCAAGTGGTTCACAAATCAATGGCAACATGGCTGTGGCACAATTTTGGTGCACTGGGTTGGCTAGATTGGCAAGAAGAGCTTTAAACTTAACTCCAATGATGCTGTTGCTTGGGGCTTTTGGTGCAGGGGAACATGAGACAAAGCAAGGGTTAGGTTCTTCACTTTACAGCTCATAGGCAATAGAGAGATTGAGGTGGCGACTTAAAGTTGGGGGTGGTGCAAGGCGGATGACCGACCAGAGGGAGTCAAGGGAGGTGGCATGCGATTGGGGTCTTCGGATGCCCTGGTCATGCCCTAACAAAGGGATAAAAAAAGAAAGGGGATGTCAAGTGTTTAAAGAAAATAAATTATAAAAGGGATTTAATTGTGTAAAATAGAGAGTATTTATATAATTCAAGTTAAACGTAAGAATATCTATTTAATTTGCATAAATCATTTCTATTAACTATACCTAGTTCCTTAGATTTTTGTCACTAAACAAATACCTTAAATAACACTCACCATGTGTCCAAATTAATTTAAACCTTGAATTTAATACATTTTAATTTAGAAAAAAAATGAAACTCTTCAATTAAACTTGGTTTAACTTAATAAGTGTAATAAACCTATTTGGATCAAGTAATTAGGGCTTATGTATACTTATTGCAAATTAATTAATCAAGGTAATAGTAGCTAGGCAGTAATTACACTTCAATAATTTGAAAAAAAAAATCCATTTAAATAAACTTCCAAAATTATATTTAATAGTTAATTTAAAGGTTGCTTTAAGTATCAAGACTATCATACTTAACAAAACATCTATTTGTTATGCCAAACTAAATATGGTTTATCTAAAATAAAATAAATAATAATTCTCATATCAAATAAAATTCTTCAAATGCACTTTCTATAGTTCAAAATTTCTAAATAAATCAAAAATCATACTATTTATTAAAACTTGAAATTTACATTTTATCATGAAATGCATCGAATATTCTTTAAATGGTCAGAGATAAAAATGACTAGTCTCCTTATATGAAAGCAAATTGGAAAGAGTACTCTGGGGTCTTACAGAATCTCCCCCTTAAAAAAATTTGTCCCCAAATTCTACTATATCTTGGTAAAGGAAACGATAAAACTTGGAAACAAAAGGAGTACCTTAGCTTCAAGTGACATAGGGTTTTAGACATTAGGTTTATATTCACCTACCTTACAAGAAGTTCCATATACTAATGATGCAACCCATGTCTACACTCTTATTCATTCTACATGGATACTAGTCGTATACTAACTCATTCACCATTTTATCAAATAATCCTTTACAATTCTATATTCACCACCAGTGACTATTCTATTGGCCTAAGTCTCTCTATTAACATCACTGTAATCATATCTTTACCTTGGACTAATATTGGACATTTCTTAGATCAATTTCCAAGACACTTAATTTAGAATCCACTTTTCCATAATTTAAACCATTGTTTAATAAATAACAAATCAATAAGTTTAGATTATTTATAAATATTTCACATACTTCAAAAATAGTTAATAGAGTAAGTTTCTGAAACAATTTTCAATACAATTGATAAATCCAATCATTGTTTCCATTACAAATATAATAAGATATTCATCAAAATGTAAAATCTATGTTTTCACAATCATAATAAGTAACTAATGATTGTACATATATGTTTAACATCAAAAATAGGGTTTTAAGGAACTGTAAACCTAGATATAGAATCATTCACTAAATCAAATGAATTGATTAGATAAGTCAAAATTTAAGTTAACTATCAATCCTTACTATTTAAATCAATAGATCAAATATATTTCAATTAAAACCAAAATCCTTTTTAATAAAACACAAAATAAGTGGCATAAATTTTAACTTCAAAATTATGAAAACTAGAATACACATAAGAATACTTAAGTGAATTTCATGTAAGTTGTTCAATGGAAAAAAATTTCATGCAAAATTTTCATTTATGCTAATAAAGATTGTCATAGAATTTAAATTTTCCTTAATCGTCATATAAAGTAGTCACTCAAGAATTCCCTAGACTACCTAAAGGTTGCATAGCCCTATATCAATTTTAAGGATGATTTTCACATTTGTGCTCGTACAACCACAATCATAGTCATTTATGTTAAATCTTTCATTTCATATATAAAACTAAGCAAAGATTCCTATAACTCATTGTCTTTTACTTATCTGGTAGATACAAACAGATAGTTTAATCTCTCATTCTCATTTCTTTAAACTCATAAATTGGTTATATTTATCAAAAGAAGGCCCATATACATTACTTTCAAGAACAAAATTTATTTAACTTAATCAAAATTTGAGCCTAAGATAGGAAATCATATCAATGCAAAATACACACCAAACAGAAAACTTTTATAAACAAAATAGAAAACTTTTAACGAACCCAGAATTTTTCACTTAAACTAAGATTTTTTTTTCCAAAACCATTATTCCTAATTATTAGACCAGAATTTTATCATTTCAACCAGAATGTTTAACCAAACCAATAGGGATGCCTTCATCATTTAAGCATATTCGAGTGTCTTGACACAGATTACATACCATAGCATCCATCACACAACAACACATGAGTAACTAACCTAGTACCTCAATAGATTTGCAAGATCCGTTTAAGACTCATGGTCTACTATGATTTCAAGGCTTTATCATAAACATATCATAAGATGAACATACACAACCACTCAATTCCAACTCGATTCCTTTAAAAATATTTCTGATAACCCAACAAGTATAAGGCTCAAAGCCAGAGCATCTAATAATATTATTCTAACTAAAATGCAAATGTACCTTTACTATAGTAGTGAGTTATTATTCCAAGTGAACTTGTCACCTTTATGCAGGTGTATACCAACATACAAGGTTAGTAATACTCAGGTAACTCCCTTTAGACTCACCGTATTCACATGACCTACTAGGCTTAAGGGCTTCCACATGCACATTTTTCAATTTAATTCAACTAGCCCATGATTTCCAGCAAAGAAATAGAAAAGTATACCCCAACTTGTAAAGCATATAATTAGTAAGTTAGTAGCACACATATAACATTTAATTCATCACTTCCATGATGTAATCCAAATTTAAGAAAGAACAACAGTCATGAATACATAATAGCTTAACATAAATTTGTTAATTCACAACAAAATAATAGTAGTAATACTAGATAGCATGAATAATTGAGAGAACTACAAGATTCAAACTCGATGACTAGTGGAGGTTTGGGAGGGCATGGGGATGGCATGAAGAAGAAAAAAAAAACAAAGATGAAAGTGAGGGGCTTGATTTAGTGCAAGAAGAAAAATTGAGTCATGATTTTAACTGAAGTATGATTTCTAGATGTAATAATACAAAGTTCCATAGTATACTTTATTACATAAATTTGCTACCATTCTAAGCTCCTAACAAAAGGACTATTGGACACAAACTACTAAATAACCTTCCCTCCTACACTTGACCTCATTCAATTAATTTATCATTCATGGACTAGTTTAAGATTCATATTTTTCTAAGGTCATTTACATTCTCAAGATAGGTGTCATTATAACTGCTAAAGGTAAAAGCTTACATAAAGTTTCATCAAATGCCTCTATATCTAGGCAATCCCATCAAGAACATAAATCAGGTTCTAAGAGGTATAGTTTCGATGAGTGAAAGTTGTAGATAAGATATGGTAACAAATATACATATTAGCCAAAGATTTAAAGACAATAGAGACTTACAACATGTTTAGAAATAGTATAGACATATCCTTGCTTATGTTTCATGTTCCCGAGGACACTAACATAACCTTAATATGTCTATCCCATATTGGCAGTTGTAGACTCATGTACCTAGACCCTAAACTAGGCTTTAATACTAACTTTATCACACCCCAACTTAGGACGCAACCTATGTAGGAAAGTATCCGGTGGAGACTTCTGACAAGCCTTATGCACACTCTTTTAATGCACATTACTTGTTAAATTTTAAGGAAGACACTAGTTAAAACTTTTTCAAAAATGCTTGAAATTTATTTCATTAACAAAAAAGATTGTAATAAAAATCTAACAGAGTTTTGTCTATTTTTTGGATGTTTTTTTAGGGTCACAAGCCCTCAATAAAACCTATATTTACAATATTCGATACATATATACTTTGCAAAAACTATATATCCATATAATACAAACTCAACACAAGCAACAACAACTGCCAATTTAAAATTTTTGAAACATTTTCTTCAGTCTCCAACATGTTTGGTTCAATTGGAAGATGGAATTGAGATTGAAAGTACATTATCTTGAAAACAAAACATATTTAAAAAAGAAAACATGAGTTTTATTGAAACTCCATTAGTGAATACTCCACTGGAAAATACAAATACTCAAAAATGCATATTCCAATGAAATCAATAAGTGTACCTACTTTGTAAAACCACTTTACAAATTAAATTTTATCCTTAACAAAATGATAACTTTCTTTCATGGTTTAAAGAGGCTTTAAGATAAATTCAATCAATTTGAGAAATAATCTTAAAAACATTTCAAGTTTCACTTTATAATTATCATTTGGAAACAAAACTAACAAAAATTCCATAGAATTTATGTCTCTGAGTAGCAATACATTAATGCCAGTCAATTCATTAATCATACTTTGTACTTTTCAAATATTTTGTGAAAATTAAGAAGAAATAGAAAAAAGAAGAGCTTTAGTAATGTGCAGGTAGCCAAAAAAGTTAAACCTTTTCTTTTTAATATAAAAAAAGGATTCAAAGTAAAGTTCCTATAGACAACCTTGCCTAATAGTATTCAGTCACCATCATTCACCGTATCTTTCCAACAATTATTCTCTCCTTATCCCTCCACCACTCTTATTTCTCAATTCAATTCTATTCACAAGTGCACTTAAAGGTTTTCTAAGGAATTCCTCAAGGACCCAAGAAAAAGAATGCAATAAAAAGCCAAGAAGGAGATGTCCTTTCTTTAAACAAAATTCATTTGCAATTCAATAAGTATCAATACATCAATTCATCATTTGTCATTTCAATCACATTTTCATAAGGTTTGAAGTAATTCAAATCAAAACATATGAACAAATTGGCTTCCAAATAATCCAATAGTGTTAGTCTCCCAAGATTAAGCTTTCAATACCAAAATCATACAAATGTAATTTATCATATCTAAATCATAAAATTTCAAGCATAAAACATTCAAAGGAATTCATCTAGTTTCAAAACTTCCATATAATATAAGTTCAACTTAATATCTCAAAATCATACTTTTGCAATACATAAATTTAAAAAGAGGGTGAAATATCCACTCACAAACTCTAAGCTCATGAGGCCTAGTTTTGAAGGTTCCTCACATATTCGAGAACTTTTTGTCCTTCTTTCTGGCTTCAAGCTTGATCTAACAACTCCATGGATTCTAAGATCATTGAAGCCTAATTACAAAACATGTTTTTTCATTTCAATTAATGTAAAACTAGCTTGAACAAATCACAAGTTCTACTCAAATAGTTTTTTTCCCCAAGTTCCACTCCAAATATTTGCTAGAGCATAACAGAGTTGGCTTAAACAAAAGGCAACATGTAATTAAGTTTCAGCAAACCTACATCAACCCCTATCATATACTAGTTCTAAAATTTCTTAGATACATCGACAAATTGTTCAATTCTATCCTTTGAAAACCATCTAACATTTTCCAACTATCATTCCAACTATTAAAGTCCCTTAATTTAGCTAGCTAAGCTTGAAATTCCTACATCAAACTTTTGAATAATTGATAAGAATTTTCTACTGTTATAGTTTGCTTCAACCAAAATTCAACACAGCTATCATTGGACCTAAGAACAAATCAACACTATTAATCATAATAGCCTAAGGTTTTGCATATACAACTAGGAAAAATTCAAATTAAGGCAAGGATTTTCTTATGCATACCTAAAGTCACAATTTGCAGCTCAAAATTGGAGTTGATTGATAGCTAGTTGCCAGCCAATTATTGTACTCAAACAAGGTACCCAAATGATCTCGCCAAACTCTTTCAATCTCTATGAATGAGTGTGTTAAGTGAATAAGCATGATAGTGATTAGAGTTGCATGATGGAAAGTTGCTTGATCATTAGGCTAGCTGGAGCACAGTAGTTGCTGGTCTGTTGATACAGAGGTAAATGATGAAGAGCTTCTCTCTCTCTCTCTCTCTCTTGGGCTTGGATGAACCCATTTGTTGAGCAAGGGGCCAAGTTGGTTGACAAATTAATGGTGATAAAGCTGTGGCACAATTTTGGTGCATTGGACTAGTTGGATTGGTGAAAAGAGCTTCAAAATTTAGTCCCAATGACATTGCTTGGGGTTTATGGTGCAGGGGAAGATGGGATAGTGTAGGGGTTGGATTCTTCAGGTTACACCTCACCAATAATAGAGAGATTAAGGTGGTAGTTTAAGGTTGGGGGGCAGTGCAATGTGGATGACCAACCAGAGGGAGCCAAGCAAAGTAAGCTACAACTGTGTTCTTTAGAAGCCTTAGTCATGCCCCAGTAAAGGGATAAAAGGAGAAAAGGGATACCAGGTGTTTGGGGAAAATAAATTATTATTTTTGGGCGATGCAAAATGGGCTAGTAAAAGCCCAACAAGAGATGAGTCTAACCAAAAGAGACCTAGATTATCCAAGACTTGAGATCGCTCAATAGAGACATCAGCTCACCAGCTGCGAGCTCAGGACACAAGACGAGGCCAAGGTAGTGGCCCCAGCTCGCTAGAGACAAGCCCCAACTCGCATAGCCAGTAGGTCACCCCTACTCGAGCTTGAGTCATTAAATACGAGCTCGATATCGCTGATCTAAGGTAGGTAGTGACCCCAGGACAAGAGCCCTAGCTCGCAGGATGGAGCATATTGCCTAGGTAAAGACTCGCTGTGTGCAAGCACTAACTCGAGGCAAGCGACAAACCTACAAACACTGGTTTCTAGTCTGTAAGACCCATTCATAGAAAGCAATCTGCAGAAGCCAGCCTATAGTTTGCAAAAATTGATTTACAAAAGTTAGATTGTCAATACATTTATTATTTGATGTAATAGGTTTATAATTTATTAAATTACATTTGTAACCTTTAGCTCCTATAAAATAGGGTGGAACAGATACGATAGGGGGCCCTCCTGAAGAATATATACTGTAACTCTGCCAAAACTTTCAACAAAGAAATAGAAACCACCATGGATGTAGGAATTCAAGCAAAGGATTTTAGCCGAACTATGTTAAAAATCTCAACTACCTTCTTCCTATTCTTCCTCATCTTCTTTGACCCATTGCATTTGCTTGATTTCTGCATTTGTTTGATATTTATATAACTAGATTGCAGTTTGGGGGTTTCAAGAACTATTCTAATTGACTAGAATTTGGACTTATCAAATTTTACTGTCAATATTTCGGCATTAGAGGAAGGGCCCATCTGCCTTCTGATTACTTTTCTGCCCAGTTACAATGGTTAAAGGAAGACTAGCTGGCATACACTTCCCCACTGATGTCGCCATTGACTTACCCTCCAAAACATATTGCCATCCTACTATTGCTCTTGGAGTCGATAAAGTGCAGACACCAACCCCAGTAAACGTTCGAAAGTACGGTGAGAGAGTTAGCTGAGGCGGTTAAAGTGATGGTGCTAGCACAAACCTTTGGCTCACAAAAGTAAGTTGAGATCATTGCGCAACTCCAATAGCTACGTGAAGAAGCCCAGGAGCAAAGGTCAGCTAGATATATGCAATGGCACACTGATTCACCCCATTCCACCAATCAGCGGACAAAGTTAGGAGTTCCCCGAGCACGTGGAAATCATAATGATCAATGATGTGGGAGCTCACATCAAGTAGGAAGCTCAAACAAAACCAGCCAAGAGCACACCCCAGGTCAATACTCTTAAGACCAAGGAGGAAAAAGGAACCAACAATCCTCTAACCAATAATCTGAAACATAAAGCCCAATGATGGAGGAACTGCTTTAGAAGATAAAATGGCTAAAGGAATGCCCTCAAGCTCAAGACGATCGAGCTCATTGTGGGGAGAGGTTGACATTCTCCATAGATATTGAAACACATCCCCTTCCTCACAAACTTAAAATCCCCATGATCTCACCATATAATGGGGATACTAATCCATATGACTATCTGGATGCATTCAATGTCTAGATGGATCTCCAAACAACTGATCCTTTAGTAAAATGTCATGTCTTCCTAACTACATTAGGAGACATACCTCAAACATGTTTTAGAAGTCTCCCAACTCATAGCATCGGCAATTGGGAAGAATGTTAATGGAAATTCACCAATTAGTACCGAATGTTGGAGAGGCAGCTTGCTTCTCTCTGCCACCTCGTGATGATCTTTCAACATAAGCATGAACCACCAAAAGATTACATCATCAGGTTTAGACATGAAGCCAATTCAGTAGAAAATCCTTTAGAAGAAAGCATTTTAACAATAATCTCTGCGGGACTCTACAAAGATGGAAAACTATACAAAAATATATATCAGTCCTCGGTAAGAGACTTGGCTGAGTTCTACAAATGAGCTACTAAGCAGATCAGGTAGGAAGAGACCTTTGGCTTAGGGAAATCCAACTAGGCAAACAGTACCAAAAAGAGGAACAATGACTGGAATGGCGTGGATAATCAGAAGGGTAACTTTAATAACCAATCCATAAAGAGGGCTAGGATTGTGTGACCTTAGCATCAAGGCCACCATGAAAGCTATAGTATTCTATCTAATACTTAGGATAGGATTTTTGTAGCAGAGAGAGGTAAGGAAGACTTCGGGAAGCCTCCACTATTAACAACTCCTAATAAGCTTAGAAGTAACAGAAACAAGTTCTGCGCATACCAAAATAAGAATGGGCATAATACTTCAGAGTGTTGGGCACTCAAGGATGGCATAGAGGATCTTATCAAGAGAGGTTATTTGCAAGATTACATGGTGAAACCTTTGAGACAGTGACCTCAGCAACCCCAATGAGAGCCTGACCAGGAGCAAGCACCAGCAATAAGGACCATTTTCTAATTCTGTAATATAACATAGAAATTAATGAAAACATTTCAAATTTCTATACTAATCTTTGAATGAATTTTTAGCAAGGTATTATACAAAGGGGCGGCCACTCTTGGAGTAGACAAAGTCTAAGCATGCATGACCTTCTAGGTAACAAGATTGCCTAGTAACAAGATTGCCAACTCGGTAATGAGATTACCACCTTTCAGGTAACAAGATTGCCACCCTGGCAACGAGATTACCAATTTTTAGGAAACAAGATTGCCACCCTGGTAACAAGATTACCACCTTTCAGGCAACAAGATTGCTAGGCAATGAGATTGCCACCCTAATAACAAGATTACCACCTTTTTGGCAACAAGATTGCCACCTACCAAGCAATAAGATTGCTATGGTGCAGCTTACAAGGCGCAGCTTACATGCGACCTATTGCTCACAACTTACACGTGACTTATTACTCACAACTCATAACTCACATGTGACCTATTGCTTACAGATCACATGCCACCTGCTACTGCTAGGTGCAGCTCTCATGTGCTCTACTTGGGCACTCTACCCATCACCAATAGGGACACTCCAATGTTTATATTTGTTTTTGATAAAAAATATGACTGATTGGTCATCTAAATGTTTTGTTTAGCTATGATAGATAGAACGTCCAACATAACACTCATGAAGAAAGTTCATTCATTGAAAGCCTCACTTAACGAGGTAAATTTACATTGAAAGATTCAAAGTACAAATTAGAATAAGCCTACAACTATCACATTTTGAAAGGAAGGAGCAAAACTCTAACTAGCCAAAGGGTTGACAAGCATGCTGGCTCCTCAATCTTCTTCTTGTCATCCTCTTTAGCTAAAGGCTCCTTCTCAACTGTCTCACCCTAGCACTAAAAATTCAAAAGAAATGAAAGGCTGCAGCTGGAAAGGCTAAGTTCTGCAGCATAACCATGAGAAGGTTATGAAGAACTGTGGTAAAATAATTTAAGATCTGCGTGAGATTTACTAGAATCCTCAAAAAAGAATTGTCCACAGAAACTTCCTATATGATAGGCCATACAAGCCTCATCGAAAAACCAGACCATTAGAAATATGGGGGCCTTAGCTAAAGCACCCATAAGGTCATTTAGCGGAAGAGGAAGAAGGGTTTCTAACTCCTTAAATAGACCAAATTGGCTTCATCAAAAGATCTAGAAGATATCCGACTGTTCTTGATCAAACAGTCTAGGGAAAAATAAGGCTGCCACGCCAATGACTATGAAACATGTACAATAAGAGGTATGGCATGGTACAGATGAAGCAAAAGATTTAAACTTGAAAAGACAACACTGTAGATTGCAAACAAGGCCCTTACTAGCAAATTGCATGTCACGACCCAATTCCTAGGTCCGTGACCGGCATAGAAGATCGCCCGTAGGAGACCTCCTACAAGCCTAACTATACATTTTAACCCGTAGTTTTCTTTTGTTCCTACCAAAAATTCGGCAGAATCTCCCCTATAATTTGAACACCGAGGCTCAAGGCCTTATTTCATTAGAACCTGATAGACAATTTACATATACATATATTTATATACAGTGGCCCAGACTGAACAACAATAACCTACTGGGCATCCAGAACTCAATTACAGACATAATACGATAAATGTTACAATTTTATACAATACATTCATAGATAACTCATATGGGCCAGATACGCAACAGGGAACGAATACATGATGGCCCAACTACATTCATGGTGTTATGTATCATAAATACAGTATGTGCTTATTATTATTATTCTTTACTGATACTTTTGTTATCTTATTTCTTTGTATTTCAGAATGTGTCTCTTTTATAGAATACTGACTGGATC
>JANHAO010015082.1:0-14995 GCA_026873985.1 Saraca asoca | reverse complement strand
TTATATCTTGATTTTGTTGTTCATAACTAGAGTTTTCAGAGCTAGACTCTTGACCTCTAGGTACTAGTTCCTTGTTCTTGGAGGATAGTTTTCTGAGTAAAGGTGTCATTATTATCCTTGATTTGTCTTCAATTACTCTTAAGTTGTTACTAATTACTTTTGGTTTTGACTTAGTTGCTTAGAGTTTAGGGATCTGAAAATACAGGAATCACACCACTACGGCAAAAATTACCACTGGTCAGCCTAACACACACCTCTCCCTCATATTTAACAAATAAACAAACAAATTATAAATGTAATAAATAAGGCAAAATAAAGATCCCAAGAAAATCTTTAAAAAACTTGTGTACTAAACCAACAATTCTAACTTAAATCTTATAAATAAAACATAAAATCGAGAAAAAAAAATAAAACAGTAGATTGAAAAATTGTAATTTTACCTTCAACTACAACTCGTAAATTGCTTTGATAAAAATTGATTATTTTTCTTCAAAAATTGGAGTTGTAACGAGTGAGAGAGAGAAAGCACAAATTAGAAATTTTTTTATATTAAATTATAATTACTTTCATAAAGGAACTCTTACTTTTGGAATAATACAATAATTGACATTATTTGATTTAAAAAAATTTAATTTTAAACAAATAAATAAATATTTAAAAAATATTTTTAATAGAATATTTTTAATTAAAATAATGTATAAGATTTCAAATTAAAGAAGAAATAATTATAATTTTCATATATTTAAAAAAATAAGTGTACTTTTTTAAAAGAAAATAAGAGTTTTTATTTTTTTTTTTAAGGAAATACTCCCTCCTCGGAAAAGAAAAGTTCCTTATATAATTCATGTCTTCACATAATTCGCATTCCTACCCAAGAGTATGGTGTGAGGCCTATTCTAATGTGGATCTTACATGAATAATGATGTTTTTACATTATCATTCAAGTTAAGTCCTACACCGTCATTAATGGATTGTAAATTTTTTTAAAGTGTAGTGGTAACTTTTTTTTAAATTTGATGATAACTTTCTTAACGAACAATCAATATCTTACGATAGTAATATTTCTAAATAAGACAAGTAATTTTTTTAAAGTTAGGTAGTAAACATGGAAAGTGGTATGAAATTTAGGAGATGTATGGCTCAACCAGTGGATACGAAAAAGGAATGAAATTAAATGAGGAGGAGTAAGGATAATAGTAATGATTATTTTTTAATTTGTTTAGTTTAGTGAAGGAATGGAATCACATTGTTTATAATTCTTTTTCTTGCAGTTTGGTTAGGTGGTAGTCAATAACAATAGATGGTAGTCAATGGCAGTAGGCAATGATAGATGATAGTCAATAACAGTAAGAGGTGGTGGGCGATGGTTAACAGTTGTCAGTGTTAGTGGTTGATGGTCAAGGGTGGTAGGTGGAGGTAAACGGTGGTCAACAACAATAGGTAATAGTGGATAGTGATCAATGATAATAAATAGTGATGAAAGATGGTCAACAAAAGTAAGTAATGGTAGATGGTGGTTGGTAGTGGTCAACGACAAAATGTGATGGGGATGGTGGTCAAAGGCGAAAGATAGTGATGGGTGGTGATTAATAATGATGATATTGGTGGAGATGGGCAATGGTAGAAGGTAATAGTGGGAGGTAGTCAATGGTGGTGGTGTTAGTGGGCATTAGTGAATGGTAAAAGGTGGGTGATGGGCAATGGTCAATGGTTGAAAATGGTGGTAGGTGGTGGTCAATAATTGTCATGGTGGCGGACAGTGATCACGGAAGGTAGTAGTGAGCAATGTTTAATTGAGGTAGTAGTGGTGGAAGGTGGTACGACAATGGCAGTGAGCAATGATCAATAACGGTAGTGGTGATGAATGATGGTCAACGGCGAAAGGTATTGGTGAGAAATGGTAAACGGCGGTAAGTGATGATCAACGGCAGTAGATTGTAGTAAGCGATGGTCAATAACGGAAGGTGATAGTGGGCGATGATATATGATGATAGTAGTGGTGATGGGCGGTGGTCAACGACTGAAGGTAGTGGTAGGCAGCAGTCAGTAATGGTAGTGGTGATGGGAAGCGGCCAATGGCGAAAGGTGATAGTGAATGGTGGTCAATGACGATAGTGGTGATAAGTGGTAATCAATAGCGGAAGTTGATGGTGGGAAATAATCAATAATGGTAAGTGACGACAGAAGCTTCATGAGATAAGAAAAAGAAAAAGAGAGGACATTATTTTTTTATTTCTAGAGAGTAACATAATCTAATACTTAATGTGAATAAAGGGTTTCAATTGAAAGGAATTTATTAAGATCAAATAATGATAACAAATTCCATTATACATAAAACAAACATTCAATTAGAGAATTAATTTTTTTTTATTCCATTACCTACCCTTTGAAACTCTCCAATCAAATGTCCCCTTAATGTATATGATTGGGTGTAAATATCATTACACAAGTGATTCCTCGTACACATTATGTATAGTGTATATGCAGTATAGCATACCCTTTTGAAGAAAACTTGTGCTTTCATTAATTTATTTTTATTAGATTATTCTTACTTCCTATAATTTTACTCAACTTTTAATTAAGTAATTATAATTTAAAATTTTTAAATTAAATTTTTATACTTATTTTTTATTTTTAATTAAATATTTTTTATCCATTTTTCTATTAAATTTTGTTAGCAATTGACATGTATGAATAACACTTTCTTGATGTAATTTAATAATTATCAATATAAAATTTTTATAAAATTTTTATTTATATTTAAATGATAAATAATCTAGATAAAATAAGAATATTTTATAAAATTATTTTATTTTAATATTAAAATAATGAATCTCTTATCTCTTAATCTATGAACTATCAATAAAATATTATTTATGTGATTCAATTCCTAACAAAATTTAATTAAGAGTAACTAAGAAATTTAACTTTATTCTTCTTTAAAAATAATGAATATTAGTTGGTGCGGTAACTGCCGCAACTAAACCCCGAGATGATAGAGTAGAAGCCAGCCAGCAGGACAGCAATGGCATCGCAACAGTTGCCATCTTCACTAACACTAGTACCTCCTCTTTCTTCTGCTTCTCTTCCTAGATTCTTCCTCCGCCATAGAAATGGCCTGTTTCGCAACCACGCACTCCCAATTCCCAGCCTTGCTTTCCACCATAGCGGACGCTCCGTTACCGTTGTTCCCTTTGTGGGAAAGGAGGATTCTCAGCTACAGGTCTCATCTCAGGAGGAAGAAGACGAACCATCCCCCGAAGATCTTCAATACATCAATCAAATTAAAACAGTATGTCAATTTCTATACTTCATTATACTTTCTGCATTTAAAATTTGATGATTTTTTTTTTTTTTTTGACTCCTTGACTTCTCTTGTAGGTGCTGGAGCTTCTTCGCAAAAACAGGGATATGCTCTTTGGCGAGGTACTTAATTTATATTACCTTTTTTTTTTTCCTTGGATGAGACAGGAGAAAAAAATATTGGTGAATTGTGAGAATTTCAAAATTATCAGACATAGGTGCATGGAAAAAAGAAAAAGGGGAGAGAAAATAATGATTGTTAGAGTAGTTATGCAAAGCTAAGGAGGTAAAGATGATATTATTATTAAAATAAAATTTGTAAAACTTCATCTCAAAAAGAAAGTATATAAAGGTTTAAGGGTCACGTGGAATATATGATTTGAAAATTTGTATTTGATTTACTCCAAAATCAACATCCTCTAGTACTAGTGTAGATAAATTCTTTTGTGGATCATTTGAAACATTAAATAATGCAAGCACAAGCATGTATTACATGGTTTGTGTCATTATGGAATTAACGTGTCAATAATTTTTTTTTTTTTAAAGGCTTCAGCCTTAGTTTTGAAGTGATCCAAGATCCACTGATTCTTTCTCTTCTTATGCGCAGGTCAAATTGACCATAATGATTGAGGACCCCAGAGAAGTTGAGAGAAGAAGACTGCTTGGCATTGATGATATTGACGCCCCAACAAGAGATGATTTTGTTACCGCTTTGGAAGAAGTAGGTTTAACCTTTTATGACTGAGCTGTATGCAATCAAACAAATGCAATTGAATCAAAACTGGCATCTTACCATTTTCATTAACTTATGTTAGTCTCTTTTGGCACTTAAAGAAACAATTTTTGACTGCTAATCTACTAGGTGCATGAAGGAAAAGTTCCGAAAAACCGAGTTGCTCTTCGGATGCTAGCTGAGGAAATGAGTTCATGGCCTAATTTAGAGGTATGGTTTAACTTGAGCATATGATAGTCCCCAATTCAATATGCTAGACATAATGAATGTAAAGTTGATTGGTATGTGTTCATACAGTTTTATTTGCACACTTTGAAAGGTTAAAACTTTTCTTTGTTATGTTTAATACTTGAGGTGTTTCACTTTTTCAAATGGCCTTTGTAATGCATCCAAAAATCAATTGCTATTTATGATAGCAATTAAACTATTACTACATGGAAAATCATATAGATGATACATCCTCTTTTTGTTGGACCTAGATATGGCCTCATACTCACTTGTGATAACCTTCCCTGGATACCTAGTTATTAGGCAGTTTCCTTATCTTCAGGGGCTTATTTTTATTAGAAAAGTATTATCCAGGTCCTCTTTTGGTAATAGGAAAATTTTGTTCATATTACTGTTTGTAGTGACACATAATTAGAGCAGAGTTGATGGGTATTTATGTTTGAATTTGAAGGCTTGTGAACCAAGTTCTCCTTGTCATCTCCATTATCCTTTTTCTTCTTGTATTTGACAACCTTCTAAACTTTCTCTTGTTTCATTTAAACACTCCAAAGCGATCTCAAACCTCACACCCATTTAGACCCTTTGCCTGATCCTGCCCATTAAAGTGCACAAAATTTGATGCTGCCTAAAACTTTTGATACCAATACTTTGGATGAGCCACCTTCTCACCCTCTAAGGTTTCATCTCATCACCCATGGATTAATTTCTATAGAATTCATTATTCTTTAGGCCTAAACCTTAAAATTTGCCACTCTTAATCATTATATGATATCCTACCTCAAATAGATTGTGTGATGGAGTATGAGATCAGAATTATGAAGTGTATGATTGTAATATATGTAATATGTGTAGGTATAGGAACTACTGAATTATATGTTGGGGATTTATCACAAATGGGGTAATTATCGTACCATAGTGGATTAGGATACTCTGATTATATAATTTTTTTCTTAAAAAAAAAAAAAAAGAAAGGAATAGTAAGATTACCTGGGCTTCAATTTGGTATTTATTAGACTACTTGAGTTTGACTCTACAAGGATTACTACGTATCCTCGGTTCTCAGTCTTGTTTTGCAATTGAGATTACTTACGAATTATTTATACTTTATGTCCCCCCTGTCTTCTCTACCCTTCCCCCCTTTTTGTCTAAATTCTCCCTCTTTCTCTCTCAACTCCATTTTTCCTATAACCTTTGCTGTTTTTTTTAGCATCCAAAGTCAGTTTGGTATCTAGAATAATGCACCATAAGTTTTCTTGGTAGGGTGCAGCATATGCCAGTTACTGAACAAAGTGTATTCACTATACTTTATGCTATATAATCATGTACACAAATTCCTAACTCGTACCTTTATTATTAAACCAAATATAAGCCTAATTCTAATATCTGGGATAAATCATTGAGTGATCCAAGTCAATGACAGCATGGAGATCCAACCTTTGGTAAATCACTAATTGAATAAAGGATAATAGAATCACGTTGAACCACTCTTTTGTAATACATGTACTCATCTTTCCCGCTCCAAACCAAATTACCCGCCATTACTGGTTGCTTGGTAGATCTGGCTTTTTTCTGATAAAAGACATTTATTAATCAGGTGTGCTTCTTAAATCACTTACAGTTTTACATAGTGAAGATGAACTTATTCCCCTTGCAAAAAGTGATTTGATTTACTCTGTTCATTCCTTTTTTTATTAGAAATTTACTCTGCTCATTCTTGTCATAAGGAACAAATCAACTTATTAATCCTCCAAACCTTAAAAATAGTTCTAGTTTGGAAATGAAGAAATATGATTTTTTAAGATCCCCATCATTCATGATTATTTAGGAATTTTTTAATTTGGTCTAATTTTAAGGTACAGAAGCACAAGAATGGTGTTGATTTAATGTGTTATGATAGAAGCATCAACTAGTCAAGTCAAGTTAACCAATCATGGCTATTATTTTGGGCTACTAATCCAAGAAATTTTCTTCTGCTAATGGTTGCTAATAGGAGGTTGGTTTCTTAGGGTTTTGTACAATATGATTGGGATTTTGTTGTATATGTCTCACATGTCTTATTTTTGCTTCATGGATTTCATTATCCGTCTGGTAGAGTTTATAATGACTGCTAATGTTTTCTAGAGCTTTACTGAATTGCTTTATGCTATATTTGTATGGGGGAGAATGGAGGGAAATGAGAGGAAAGGAAAGGTTATGATATAATCCTCTCAAACCCTTCAACACCCTCTAACACTCACTTTCTTGTGTTCCTCCAATTTAGAGGGGTTTTCGAAGGTTTTCTATCTTCATTTTAACATCCAGACAAGGGAAAGGGTAGTCATTTTTTAACCCTCCATTCTCCTTCCTTTCCTTCCATTTTCTCTTGTTGCCTTCCCTTCCCCTCCTAACTCCCAAGCATAGCATTAATCTTAAATAAGTAATTCTTCTTAAAAGGGAAATGGGAGTTAAAATGACTATATAAATCTCCTTGTAGATGTTAATGATGTCTTTATCTTTACAATATAATGCTTAAAATTCCCCTTTGAGAGGCTAGAAGTTTGGTGTTTCTGACTAAAAGTCCTTAGCCTCGTCCCCAATATAGATGACAGGTGACTTGTCATAGAGCATCAGCTCACTTTCGTGAACAACTACAGAACCGGTTTTGATTTAGAAAACATATGCTTTCTGGTTCTTCTGCTTATACTTTCTGATATGCTTCATGTATTCAACTTTGACTCCTCCACCAAATTTAATGATGGAGTTATAAGGGGGGATTTGATGCTATGTAACCCCAATCAAAGCAGTTTATTTACTTATTCATTGACGCAAAAAAAAAAATTACAGGTTGAAGCAACAAAGGAAAAACCCAGTAAATCTCTATATGCGAAAGTAACTGACACAGGAATTGATCCTAAAGTGGTTGCAAAGAAACTGAACATTGATTGGGATTCAGCTGCTGAGATTGAAGAGCCGGATGCCACTGATGAGACAGAGGTGCCTCCAGCAATAGTAAGTTTCTGACCTTCCACCTAAATACTTCATTTTACTTGTTTGTTTTGGCTGCCTGCTGTATAATTGCATCGATTGTCTTTGGATTCTGATGCAGTAATTATAACTGACGTAACATTTATTGTGACCATCAACTTGGCCTCCTCCCCTTTATATAGCCACATGCTATTATTTGATTTCTGGTGTTTGTCAATGTTTAATATTTTTTTTCTGGCAAACTAGGAAATTTGAACAAGAACATAGACTATGGAATACCTAATAAAGGTGATGGAACCTTGGCTTCATTTCATTTTAGTTATAGGAAAACAAACAATATTACGGAAGAAGAAAATGAAAATTTGTTGGGGCATTGTTATAGATACAATTTTTCTTGTCAGATCTTTGAGATTTCCACTGAGGAAGTTCTTTGTCCTGCAGGGTTATGGAGCATTATACTTGGTGACAGCTTTCCCTATCATTATAGGTGTATCAGTAGTTTTGATTTTGTTCTACAATTCCCTCCAATAGGAGATGGCATTTCCTCTATATCCAGTCTATTAGGTGTAAATAAATTATGTAGATCCACAAAACGAAAGTACTACAATTGTCAATTGGAATTTGAAAACATTAGCTGTGATCAAAATGCGTATGCTGTTACAAGATGTGCCCATGCTTCTTCTCTTGCTTTATCTTATCCATAAAGAAATTTATGTGAATCTAATTGCATTATTAAATGTATTATTCTGGAAAAATCATAAAAGATTGTGTAATTTGTGCATGTATGATAATGGGTGTTGTGAATGACTGGAAATATGATTAGCACTATTCCAATCTCGAATTGGAATCCAAATCAAATAAGATCTCATTCTATTCAAAATGATTTTCTTCAAGATAGTATTTGGATTTAGATTAAATAAAATTTCATTTAATTTATAATTAATTGTCTTAGTTATATTTATGTCATTATGAAAAAATTTCAAATTTATTAAAAATCTCGTTATAATTTATTTTATTTGACATAAAACATGTGATTTATCAATAACTTTACTCAATGTTATAACTTCGTTTATTTTCATATCATTATAACCAAAGTTTATCCCTGAATTAAATTTCATGCATTTTCAATATGTTTCAAATAAAAAAAAATCATTTGTGAATTAATTGAATCATTATTTTTGCACATGAATTGAAATTATTTCTATTAAATTGAATTAAACTGCAATTAAAAAAATTGGTTACAAAGAAAGTATAAAAGAAAAGAAAACTGGAAGAGAATCTGGGTTTTGTCCCTTGCAATTGTTTTAGCATTGTATTTATGATGTAATTCACAACGTGTAAGTACATGCTTTCATTAAATATTCGTTGTGTTTGACCCTCAATTCTATTTTATGCTTGCACGTACAACACTTTTGGGCTAATGCCAGCACGTTGAAAACACAATTTATGTATGACAAGTATTAAATTCTGTTGTGAAATGGAGCATATACAGAAAACAAGAGCGACTATTATCCATCATTATTATTATATTACAAATTTTCAGTATTATTTAGTAGAAGTAAACGGATCTAAGGAGAAAAGATTATATAATTAATCTAGAAACATTGTCATCACGATTAAGACGTGGATGACACACATTTTACTTTCTATATCTCTTTCTTTTTAAGTATCCAGTGAGCAACCTTCTCACAATCCGCATATCAAAAGGCACAGCTTTGAAGAATTTGATATAGCCAGGATGACTGCTAAATATGATTTTCCTGTTCCAACTGGAGGCGAACTGAAATTCTCAATCAAGGAGAGCTTGCAGAAAGAAAAGCAGATTCTGGTGGATCCAATGTCATTGAGAGAGTTCTGCACACCATTGTCACCGGTTATCACAGCTTCAGAAACCATGGCGTTTTATCCTCCGCCATTACAGCCTCCAAAACCCAAATTCCTAAGCATCAGTTTGCCCAATTCAGCCAACTCATCGCCTCGGTTTGCTTCTTCTGCTTTGTCGAAGAAGAAATCAGAAGAAACTTGCCCAGAATCACCATGTCAAGTTACCAATATGGTCAAGAAACATCAACAGCTACAAGATATCCATTTAAGTAGAA
Organism: Saraca asoca; assembly: GCA_026873985.1. NCBI lineage: Eukaryota > Viridiplantae > Streptophyta > Magnoliopsida > Fabales > Fabaceae > Saraca > Saraca asoca. The sequence continues at coordinate 5,668 of JANHAO010015082.1, read as the reverse complement.
GCAAGTCATGTGGTGAAGGAAGAGCATGTGAACCCTCAGATGATTTTGATCTTTGGTTAACCAAACCGCGTTCAATGTCAGTCGGACACGAGAACAGGCGTCGTGATAGCAGCAGCTTCTACAAAACTGAAGCTATCAAAGGCAGTCCTAAGAGGAATAACTTCAAGCACATGGAACGCCCGGATGATGGATTCAAGTGCAGCGCCCTCTGCTTGTACTTACCAGGCTTTGGCAAAGCAAAGCCAGTGAAAGCAAGAAAGGAAGAACTAGACATGGGAAGTGTGATATCTCGGACGGTTTCATTAGAAAAATTTGAATGCGGTTCCTGGGCTTCATCCGCAATCATCAATGAGATCGAAGGAGCTGATTCCAAAAGTTCCTACTTTGATCTGCCAACGGAATTGATCAAATTCAGTGCCAACGATGCAAATTCACCGGTTAGAGCAGCATTTGTCTTCGATAAACATCTCAAGGGGGTTCTCAAGAATGGTAACAGTAGAGTTAGTGGGAACAAATCAGAAAACGCATCGCCTCGCCGTGTTCGATTTTCAACATCTTCATCTTCAACATCATCGTACCCTGCCTCGCCGGCATCCTGCATTACTCCCCGCTTGCGGAAGGCTAGAGATGAATTTAACGCCTTCTTAGAAGCACAAAGTGCATGAGAATTGAGAATTAAGGACATCACACCCATGAAAGCTATAGATATGCTCTAGTTATTTTTCTTTTCCATGAATTCTTCTGGACTCTTGTTACATTATGTACGTTTTATGTATAAAATTTTGTTGCTTCATTATATATTTCTATTTCTTACTTCCTTAGATAAGATTTGTTTTATGAAAATGAGGTATATGTGAATATTTTGTTGAAGTGGCAAGTGGATAATGCTAGTTATGGGAATGGTTAGCCAAATGTTACAGTCCAATAGCTCGATTGTCAAAACATGTCACGCTTATATTTTTTACTCGGCACTTAATCAATTAGTACCTAAGAATGAGCTAACCAATCAGTCATACACCATCTAAGTTTTAAAAATAACGAGCATCACCCATAATTTATAGCACGTTGAGTCAACCATAAGCACAAATCACATAACAATCAAATTACATATAAAGACAACTAAGCCATTCACGTAGACAATTATCATGTGTTCATGCAATTTGAACAAATAAGAATGTATATGGCCAAAAGTTAAGAAATTTTGTGAGATAATATTTCGATTAAAAAGGGATTATTTCTTTATTTATATTTAAAGAGTCTCGATTACACACTTTTGAGTGTGTGGAGAAGGTTTAAGGCCACACACTCGATCCCCTAGACTAGTGCATCAATGCCCACCTCGAGTCACCAAACACTCCCCCCTTAAAGAACATTCTAAACAAAAGCTTTATCGACAAAAGTAGATATACTTTTTTCTAGTTGACAAAAAGATTTTGTCCCAACTTCTAAGGATTTTCATGCACCACAACATATCAACGCAAATATAAAAATTCAAGGATCACAGGCATGTGCTTATCTACTCGCACTAGATAAGTTATCTTAGTTAAAATTATATAAACACCCTCAAAATGGGGAAAATAAAAATAATAATCTACGTGAGCATTTTCCTTCAAAATCACACCACATAATTTTCTCTTCATGCTTAATTTTTATGCCAAGTTTCATCTGAATCCGAGTACATTTGCCTACCGAATTTAGTCACAAGTCCTGAACTGCGACATTCTCCCCCACTTGAAAACATCAATGCCCTTATTAACAGCTCAATCTGACACAATATCGACAGAATCTTTAATCTACTTCCCCTCCCCCCAAGCTCTTCTGTTGACTTCTTTTTTACTTATATGTTTGCACTTCGCTAATATTTTGTCTTCAATACTTCAATCTAATACTGCTCATTGAAAGTCTTTGATCTGCTCTTCTTTAGTTCTTTTTAGGCTTTCTTCTACTTGTCTCTCTGACTTGTTGTTGATGATGAAAATAAGCTATCTCCATAATTCTTGAGTTGATTGTCTTTATAGCTGAGTAGTAACTTGGCATTTGGATTGTGCCTACTACCGACTAGTCCCACATCCAATGTCCCATATCACCAATGTGAGAAACACAAGTCTTATAGATTGCTCAAAGTAAAAGTATCACCTCTTTTCGATAAAACATAGTCTACTTACAAGTCTCATACCTTGCTCACAAGTTTGCTCGCATGGTTTTTCGACTTTCTATCATACTTCGTTGCATGCTCTGTTATTCCAATAATACCACTCCTTGAACATGGACTCGACACCTAGCTGGTGTCTCCACGATCACTTGAACATGATACCTCGATGGTATCTCCCCCCTCTATGGCCGATAAGGTTGAACAAAGAGTTATTTGTCACTCTTGTTCTAGCTTTCCACAAGCCCTTACTCTCAAAGGTCATTGTCATAAGCTCCTCTTATGACTAAACTCTAGCACTCTCAAAGCAATGTGACCTATTGCTACAAGTTATCCTCATGACTAAGTGAATAGTTCTGTATGCAATAACTTCACAATTAGATATAATAAAAATATAGGTGTTAGGCAGCTACACCTCGAGCACACTACGCTCTCAGGCTTCTCGATAGACTCATCCTTAAAAGGATTTGCTTGCTTTGCACATCTTTCTTGATGTGCCTCGTCCACTACCTCATTTACTCTTGTGCGGGTTGGTGACCTCAAACCCACATAACTCCTTGTGTGAGTAGATCCCTAGTAGGATGAGATCTACCACGCTTTATCATTGTCTTGCTACTCTTAAGAGTCTAGGAATTGGATTGCACCGATCCTCGCATAAGACTTTACCTCCCTATCAAGATCTTCATCACCACCCTCATCGCCTTGTTCCACTTTCTCTTGAAATTTGAATTTTAAGGCATTCAGGGTAGCCTTATGTGGACACTCTACCACTCTATGAGGTCCTGTATATAAGAAACAGGCTAAGGTCTTGGACTTTCCTTTACTGATGGATGTTTGTGATGATCCTGAAACATGCAAGTGGGACAATGCTCCATTACCTTCCCCACTCTTGGAATTGCTGCCCTTGCCCGACTAGCCACCATCAACAGTATCCAAGCCCCCTCCATGGGACTTCTTTTAAAGAAAGCTAATGTCGTAGTCAGACAAGTATTCAACTATAGTCACCACTTTTGTGAGGCTTTCAACTTTCCTACTTCAGAGTTCTATGGCAACTTTATGTGATAGACCCTCTATGAACCAGAATAGCTTATCTTTTTTAGTCATATCCTTTATATCCAACATGATCATCGTGAACGTTTTTGCATAGTCCTGAACAGATCCTGTTTGTCTTAACTTTAGTAGCTAATGTGGAGCTAAATAATCTGTATTTTCAAAATAGAAGTGTGCCTTCAATTCCTACTTGAGTTCTTCCTAAGTATTGATACTACACCTTCCCTCCTGAATTGCTTGGTGCTTAGTCTTCCACCAGATTTTACCATTATCCATGAGGAACATGGTTACTCGTTTCAACTGTTCTCCCTCAGAAGTAATGTTAGCTTCTTGGAAATATTGGTCCATATTGAACACAAAATTCTTAACCTTTTGTGTACCTTTCTCCCTCGCATATAGCCTTGGTTTGGGGATTTTAACTTTCTCCCTTCGCTCTGAGGCACTAAACTTTTGCAAACTGTTCCTAATAGCCATCATCAATACCTTTACGAGGCCACTATATCACTCATCTCAGCACAAAGAGTGGCTAATACATCTTTTTTCTTGTTGGTAAGGTCTTTCCTAACATCCCTAAATCCTTTTGATTGCTCTCAATCGTAACAAGCCGCTCACCAAATTGTGGAAATTCCATGCCTTTAACTCTCGCGCTAGCTTTGAGATTTGAGACTTGATGCTCGAGGGATTTTCAATTTTTGGCTTTTTGAAAAAGTTCAAGGATCTCTTCATTTTCCATGTTTCTTATGGCCTTAGCTACTTCTTCAAGATTCCATATTGCTATATCAATTGCATCAAAGCATTCAGTGAATGTCACTTTCTTTGATATAGTGGCATATTAAAATGATGTAATGAAAAATAAAGGAGCGCAGTCTCAACCATGCTCTGATACCAAACTATCATGATCTAATAGCTCAATTATCAAAACGTGTGGCACTTAGACTCTTCGCTCGACACTTAATCAATTAATACCTAAGAATAAGCTAGCCAATCAGTCATACACCATCTAAGTTTCGAAAATAACAGACAACACCCACAATTTATAGCACATTGAGTCAACCATAAGTACAAATCACATAGCACATAATAACCAAATCACATATAAAGGCAATCAAGTCATTCACATAAACAATCATCATATGTTCATGTAATTCAAACAGACATGGATTTACACGACCAAAAGTAAAGAAATTCTATCAGATAATATTTTAATTAAAGAGGGGCTACTTCTTTATTTATATTTAAAAAGCCTCGATTGCAGACTCTCAAGTGTCAAGGGAAGGCTTAAAGCCACACACTCGTTCCCATAGACAAGTGTCTCAATGACCACCTCGAGTTACCGAATACTCCTCCCTAAAAAGCAATCTAAGCAAAAGTCTTACCGATAGGAGTAGACATATTTTTTTTCAGTTGATATGAGGATTTTTCTCCTAACTCCTAAGGGTTCTAATGCGCCATAATATATCAACACGAAGATAAAAATTCAAGGATCACAGTCATATGCTGTAATACCTAAAAAAAATGCAAGAAGAACCAAATTGAAAATTCGATAGGGACTAAATTAAAAAGATTCTTTAAAGCTGGGCCCTACTAAAAGGCAGTGGAAAGTTTAAGGGCCAAATTGTAAATTTCTCCATTTTGGAAAATAGGCCCAGCCAGTAGCCGATCACCTCGGCTTTCTTTTCTACAGTGTCACTCTCGACTTCTCCAGAAGCCTCTTCTTCTCTTCTCTTATGTCTATTTTCTCTCTCTTCCCTTCTCCTTCTGGCCGAACGGTGTTTCGGCCAGCCAACACCCCTCCTCAGGTGAGCGCAGTAGCCCCACAAGTCGACATTGTCTTCTTCCTCGGATGACTTCTTGTGTCCCCTATTTCGATTTAGCCAGCCACTATTCTAGCTATCGGCATTAGCTCACTTCTTATGAGCTCCAGTCGTTATGCTCGGCTTCCATCCAGCTCTCCGATCACCTCCGGTAGCTTTTCTCCTCCAGCCGGCCATCTAGCAGCTTCCTCTCTCCTTCCTTAGTTGGTTCGGCCAGAGCTTCTACCAGCTCACCGACGATGATCCGGTTCGTGGTGAGCTACCCATCGGTGCTTTGAGTGGTGATGAGTAATCCTATGTCATCAGATTTATTCCATAGTAACTGTGCACATTGATATCAAGTTTATTGTGTAAAAACCCTTATGTGTGAAATTAATGAAAATAGGAATTTTGTAGATAAATTGCTTTAGAGTCATCCTTGGAAAAATGTTGAGAATGTTGATACATCGGCTGTGAGATCACAGTAGATTTTTCCCCGAGTAGATGGTTCGAGTCTAAGATGAGTGAACAATCTTCCTCACGTAATAATCCCCTTTATATTTTGATAGGATATTTGTATATGGACCTTCGTGATTTTTGAGAAAATGGAATTTTATGATATGATTTCATGATTTGTCAAATTTATTCATATGTTGCATAAATACGTAGTTCTATC